>MKYW01000319.1:29525-46079 GCA_015776835.1 Aphidius ervi | reverse complement strand
CGAAATTTAAGCAATTGAGTGAAAATGGTATTTTGAATAGTAGGACCTGTCATTAAAATATCATTAAGTGATTTATTATTATTTGATTTAGCAGATGCATCAAAGACTACTCGAACCTTAGTAGTCGAGCTGGATTTTTTAATCACAGCATGATGCGGTAAATAATATCTATGATCAGAATCATCTGATACAAGTGACATATGACCGAGATCCAGATATTCTTGCATTACCTTATGATATTCTAATTTTAATTCTGAATTAGATATAAATTTATTTTCTAATGCGTGAAAGCGCCGATAGGCTGCTGCTCTAGAGTCACCCAGCGTACGATCGCCTTTAATAAATGGTAACCTAGCAATATATCGACCACTAGGGTCACGTTTAATATTATTAATAAAATGATTTTCGCATAGAATATCATGTTTTGCTTTTGGTTTTTCAAAACTGATTTCTTCTAACTTCCAAAAGTCGGTCATTTGTTTTTCGAGACAGGTTAAGTTACAAGATAAAGGAAAGGGTTGATCAGGCGTCATGGTGTTACCTGCCACGATCCAGCCAAGAAGAGTTTTTTGTATACAGACTTGAAAATGTTCGTCCGCTAATTTTACTTGCCCAACTGACATCAATGATAAAGTAGGCTCCGCTCCTATCAACATATCAATCGGTTGTGGCATGTAAAACTTAGGGTCAGCGAGTTTGAGGTTTTTTGGAATTTCTAAATTCTCGGCATAAAATAATTCTGGCGGTGATAACCCAGTTATTTCCGGTATCGTATAAAATGTCAAAGTTTGAGAATAATTATTACAATGAGCAAAAAATGTTAATTGTAAACTATTTTTTGTGAGAGTAGTGGTAGCATTGATACCATTAATAGGAATAGAACAATTTTTCATTATCAAATTAAGCTGTGACGCAAGTTTTTGAGTGATAAAATTAGCTGTTGAGCAAGTGTCTAAAAGAGTTCGACATTTTATAAAATTTCCTGACCTGTCTTTGACTCTCACTAAAGCGCTAGTCAGCAGAGGAACAGCTGGCCTTAGTGATCGACTCAACAGACAGGTGTCCTGCTCAACGGGAGTTTCTAAATTTAGTCACTCCTTATTTTTATCTTTATTGTGAGGTCTAGTCTCTGTTCTTGATGAGACAGGCTCACGTTCATGCAGATAGATGCTGTGTTTTTTATTACAGATTCCGCAATTTTTAAAAAAACACTCTCCTCTATGATATCGGAGACAAACTTCGCATAGATTGGCCTTTTTCACGATCTCGCGTCTTTCAGGGATGGACATCTTTTTAAATTTATCGCATTTATAAAGAAGATGCTGCTGGTCATTACAAACAACGCAATTACTCGAGGTATTGATTGTACGTGTTGATTGTGGAACGTTTTTATTCGATGTATTGATTGCAAGTGTTGAGTGTGGAACGCTATTATTCGGTTTTTTCACGAATTTATTATTGAAGCGTTTCCTTTTTTGTGGGGGTTGTGTATTTTTGGTTATATCGATAACCTCAATTTCTTTTCTTTTAAATTGTGACAAACAAATTGCTTCGTTTGTCAAAAAATTAATAAAGGACTCAAGACTTGGAAAAGCGTCTCTTTCGAGCGTATTAATCCATTTTTTAGCTGTGGATCTATGCAGCTTGCTTTCTAATATGACGACAAGCATTTCCTGCCCGACCTCTACACTTAGAGTCTCAAGGCAAGTGATGTGAAGTCTTAATTGATCAATAAGAGAATTTAAACCTTCCGCCGATTCTCGTTCTTGAGTCGGTAAATTGAGGATGGAAGATAAATGACGTGAAATTATTATTCTTTTAACTTCAAAGGCTTGTTCTAGAGTAGTCCAAGCCTTTTCAAAACTTGAATCGGCTATCGGGTAATTAGCAATTTTCTTTTTGGCCTCACCGATTATGGCTTCATCGAGGAGACGAAATTTATCGATATTATCGAGTTCGGTATGAGCTTTAATCAACGCTTGAAACGAATTTTTAAATGACAACCAATTTTCATACTTTCCGTTAAAAGTTGGAACTGTTGTTTGTGGAAGCTTTAATTTTCTTTTGGGCTGAATGGGTTCGGCTGGAGGAGGCGTTGGGGCAACCGGTTGCATGATTTTTTCTACTTTAGACGCTAATAAAAAATATCTATCTAAAAGATCTTCGAATTCGTTTTCATGATTGTTATCCGGTTCGGCTACAATCAATTCATTGTGTAACGATTCAAATTCTTTATATAATTCTGTGATTCGATTCATACGCAAATGCATATTGGTTTNGATCTTCGAATTCGTTTTCATGATTGTTATCCGGTTCGGCTACAATCAATTCATTGTGTAACGATTCAAATTCTTTATATAATTCTGTGATTCGATTCATACGCAAATGCATATTTGTTTGGTCGACTGAATCGGTATCTATCAAATTCCGGAGCATCGTTATCTGGGCTTTGAGCGTCGTCCTTTTTTGGACTATGGTCCTTGTGGAAACCATGATTATTTTTTAATTAAACAATAAGACAATTAGCAATCGATAAATCAATGTACTCACTAAGCTTGATCGCTTAAATTTTAACTTTTAATTATTGTTAATAAATCTTTCAGCAAATGAAATATATAAACGTGTCTAAATGTGTTTAATTGGATTTTAAAAAATATTAAATTTAATATTTTCTAATAAAATATAATTGTAATGAGATTAATTTTAGAATTTGTAAAATTTGATTTTAAATCCTTTATTCGAATTTAATTAATTTTATTAATAAAGAAATAATTTTATTCCTTCAAATTTATTTATATATTTCACCATTAATTTAAAAACTTGCTATTTTAATTGATATATTGTAATCTCAACTTTGATAAAAAATTAATTATTATAAATAATTAATTAATTGATTGAATATTTAATTCAGTAAATTTTATAAATTTATAAAGGCTGATTACATTGAAATTCGTTGCTCAACTGTCAATTGTATTGTTTATCGATTAATTTTTAGGTTAATCGTAGTTTGTTGTTATGTTTATTTAATGTTTGAATAATTAATTATGCAATTCGTCAATTGTATTCTTAATTATTGATTATGTTTTGCAATTACGTAATTGTCTTTGTGTGATTTTTATTATTTATTAAATTATTCAATTAATTGTTTAATTATTAATTTTAATTTGGTTAATTTATTATTCAATCAATTGAATAAATGTTAATTTTATTTATATAGCGCTTGGTTGATTTTTAAAAAATTTATAAATTATTGCTAATTTATGAATTTAATTTTGTATTATTTTATTGTTTAAACTATTAATTGAATAATTTTGATTGTTATTATTAATAACAATAGTAATTTATTGTGACTGCAATTATCAGAGATAATTTTCAGTCTATAATCATCGAAATGATTATGATATTTAAAGTTATATTATTTATAACAATGTTAATTTATTATGACTGCAATTATCAGAGATAATTTTCAGTCTATAATCATCGAAATGATTATGATATTTTAAGTGATAGTATTTATAACAATGTTAATTTATTGTGACTGTAATTATCAGAGATAATTTTCAGTCTATAATCATCGAAATGATTATGATATTTCAATTTATGTTATTTATATTATTTAAATTTCCATCATCTCAAACGAATATGTATATTAATTAAATGATTTTATTTTTATGGTAATGCACAATTCTAATCAGTAAAAAAAACAATTCAGTGACTTGCCGTTTGATGAGTCCTTGGACCTGGATGGCTGTAGTTCGGCGTCCGCACGTAGTTGAGTTTTCGCTCGGCTTGTGTTGGGCGCCTTTGTTGCTCGTATATATATGTATACGTATATGTATATTTAATATATATATATTTAAATTTGAATATAATTGTTCAATTGGTTTCTAATAAACTATATTATTATATAACTTTATATAGATATTAGAGTTATTGTTAATTTTTTATTTTATATAAACACCGCACTGTCACTTTGTAATAAGTTTATAATTAATATATTACATATATTTAATTGTTAACTTGATATTATTTGCACAAAAATGAAATGCTGTCACTTTAAATTTTAATATTGTTTAAATACAATTATTCAAATTGTTTATGTATAATAATATATTTGTATATATTTTTCTTATAAGTGTGTTAGTTACACAAATATAAGCACTTGTCACTTGGTTAAATTTAATTAATTCACTTAATTTTTTATATTTATTTATTGTTTTTAATAAAATATATTATTTTATTTTAATTTATTTTATCTAAATGTCCCTGGTTTCGGCACCAAAAAATGTTGGATATATTGCCCGTTAAGGGATTTATATNTACATAGATTATACGTCTTTTTTATTAATACTTTTTGTTTGTTTAACGAAAAAAATAACAATTGTAATATTGATAGAATTTATTTTCATTTCAAGTCAAGCACTTTTCTTAGTTCTTTCCTCCCCTTTTTTTTGCTTTGACTAGACAAAGAAATGAAAAACAAAGCACCCCCTACTTTTTTTATACGTGAAACAAAGGTAAGTGGCATTACACGAATATTTATGTTTGGAAAATTTATTGAGTGAACGTGTTATTGTGCTTGTGGAAAATGTCAAATAATAAAATAAATATTTATTTGATTGGTGATACAAATATATGTATTCCAGAAAGAAAATTACCTACTTCACAAAACGTTTTGTCTTTATTTTTTTATAATTACAAAGTTGTAGGATTATCTCTTATTCAAAGTTATTCTCAAACTATCACAAAGGTGCAGTCAGTTTGGGCTCGTGCTCAATTACCCACAAAAAGAAAAGACAATTGTGTATTAAAACTTAAAAAGCTCCATAATGATTGGATCAAATTATATAAAAGTCGTTTCAACAAGAAGTCTCCTACACAAGTGCATAATGAGTTTATTTTTTGTGAAAAAATAAAAAATTTGTTTGATATTGCTCCTCAAGATATTGACAAATTAATTACAAAAGACCAAATGTATTTTTTCAAGGCTCAAAGTCAGCCAACGAGACGTGGCTTAATTTCTACAGGTTGTTCAGATAATAATAACAACAATAGTAATGATGATAATAATAATCATAATACTAATACTAATAGTGATAATAATAATAATAATGATCATAATAACAATACTAATAGTGATAATAATCGTAATAATTATGATTATAACAATAAGAATATATACGATAATAGAGAAGCAATTGAAAAGCCTGGTGAGTTATTTAAAAATTTTTTATTTGAAAATTAATTAAGTTTATCCAGTGCCTTTTACTGTAATTCAATATTAATTATATTTTTTTTATTAATTTATTGAGTCAATCATTTTTTAATCAATATTTTAGAGATCATCGAGATACTGTCTAGTAAAGGAGTTAAAGAAATCAACTCTAAAAATTGTTTAAGCACACGTTTAAAAAGAATATCTGTATTGAATAATGATGAACAGGTACCAACGAAAAAACAAAAAATTTTAACACCACTAATTGCTTCTGTACTTGATAGAACTGCTACGACTGATAGAAGTGCCATGTTTATAATTGCTGCTGTTATTATTGGCTTAGGGCATAATTTAAACGATTTTAATTTGAGTGCTAGCACTGTGCGTCGATGTCGAATGGAGTATCGAGATAAATTATCAAGTGATTTAAAAAACTATCTTCAAACAGATAATTATTTGGTTGCACATTTTGATGGAAAAATTCTCAATGATATTGTTGGACATGAAATGGTTGATCGCATTCCTGTAACAGTGTCTGGAATCAACACGAGTCATCTTCTTGGTGCTCCTAAAATTAAGAATGGTACAGGTCAACAACAAGCTGATGCTGTTGTACAAATTTTAAAGGAGTGGAAGCTTGACACTCGTGTTAAAGCACTATGCTTTGATACTACAAATTCCAATACCGGTAAAACAAATGACTTGAATTATTTATTTATTAATTTATTTATTAATTAATTAAATTATTTATTTATTCATTATTTATTTATTTATTTATTTAGTTTATTCATTGTTTAGAAACTTAAATGTAACGTAACTGTTAATTAGTGTAAACGAAAAGATTTATATTTTACGTATTATTTATTTTAGGGCGACTGAATGGAGCTGCAGTTTTAATTGAAAAAAAATTACAAAAGACTCTATTGTACTTTCCTTGTCGTCATCATATTAATGAAATATTATTGAAATGTGCGTTTGAAATTTATTGGGGTGTACAAACAGGTCCAAACGTTGCTTTTTTTAATAATTTTCAAAAAAACTGGAATAAAATTGACCAGTCAAGATACGAGTCTGGAATTAAAGATAAAACTGTAAAAAAAGCTCTTGCAAGTGATGAAGATGATATTTTGAGATTCATTGAATACCATCTTGAGGTAAAAGTTTTTTTTATTGACAGGAAACACGTAAATTACCAATTTATTAAATTTATTATCAAGAAAAGGATTTTTTTTTTTTTTTTTTTAACCAAAAATCTCAATTTTCAATGCAAGCTTATTTATACAGCACAGTGACATACATGAAATTTGATAGTTTAAATAAATTCTTTTAGAAGTTTATATATAATTTTAAAAAAATAAAATAAAAAAATATATTAGGTATTAAATAAATGATTTAAAATATCATTTGTGTCAATATGTCAATTGAGTTTTATTATTATCAGTTAACAGAATATGTATTTTTTTTTATCTATAAACTTTGAAAACAATTTATTTAGACAAAACTTCGTAGAAAATCTTTATTATTTGTAATTTTTCTATATATTTTTTTAGTTATATATTAATTATTGAAAAAATAAAAGTCAAATAAATTCTTTTGTTGTGGATTGACCAAGATAAATAAGTTTACAATGCATATTTAGATTTTTGTATCAGAGCAAAATATAAAATATGGATCGTTAAAAATTTCTTGTTTTTCATATCGTTTTTAATAATAAAATTTTTTTTTTTAATACAATTTTAGTTAAAACAGCCACGAGGTGATTACAAAGAATTTTTAACATTATCTTATATTTTTTTGGATAAGACACCACCAAATGGAATAAAATTTAAAGCACCTGGTGCAATGCATCATGCAAGGTTTCTTTCCAAAGCCATTTATTGTTTGAAAATGTTTTTGTTCCGTAAACAATTATCTTTGAAAATTTTTGAGCAACGTGCTCTTCAAGAAATTTGTATTTTCATTGTTAAGTTTTACATAAAGTCATGGTTTAAAGCTCCACTAGCAATTGAAGCAGCAAATCATGATTTTATGTTATTAAAAAATTTAAATGAATTTGTAAAAACGAATAGAAAAATTTCTGAAAAGGTAATGTTAAAATTATCTAAGCACATGTGGTACTGCTCAGAGGACCTTATTGGCCTAGCACTCTTTGATGACAATGTAACAAATGAGGTAAAAAAAAAAATGGTAAATTCAATGCTTCATCGTAGCAAGGTCACGGATTATTCAAAACGACTATTATTAGATGAAGAAGATTTAAAAAAATTACTGAAAAAAGATCTTAGTGACTTTGTTTCTCAAAAATCATTGATTATTTTTAAACAATTTGATTTGTCATATGATTTTTTACATCGTGATCTAACTGAATGGCATAAAGATCCTGACTATCAAAGGGCTAGAAAAATATACATAAATTTAGAAGTAATTAATGATTCAGCTGAAAGAGGTGTTGCGCTGGTTGAAAACTTTAATCAATGCTTGACTAAAAACGAAGATCAATTACAAGCATTGTTACAAGTTGTCCAGAATAGTCGTCAAGTTTTACCTGATTGTCACAAATTTACAATTGCTTTAGCAAAAAATTAATCTAGTCACTTAAATCATAAAAAAAAAAATGACTTCTTTATTCGTTAGTTAAACATGTTAAACTTTTATAAAAATTTAATAAAAAATTTGTATCATTGAAATAATATCTGTTTTTTTTTTTTGTATTGATAAAAAAGACGTATAATCTATATATTTAATTATAAAAAAGCACTTTTTTATACTCTTTATTTTTTCAAAGTGTCTAAATAATTTTAAAAGTCTATTTTTTTTTTATTTTAAAAAAAGCAGAAAATAAAAAAAAAAAAAGTCTCATTTTATTTTTTTCGTGAAAACTATTGTTTATAAATTAATTATTTATTCATAAAAAAGATGTAGTTTTTTAAGACGCTTTTTTTAAGCCAAATTCGAAGTGTATAGGTCAATTATTTTTTAAGTTATGAATTTATACTGTTTTTTCGTTAACGAGTTAAATCAATTTTTTATGTTTTCTATATTATAGCCTAATTCCAGACGACAAAATTAAAGTTAAAAAAAAAAAGTATATACATTTTTTAAAGCTGTTTTAAAGAGCTTTAATATGGTGAAATAATTAAATTTTTATCTTGGGTATTGACCAAGATATTCAAGGATAATTAAGGAAATGTCTTTTTTACATGTTAATTAAATGGGAAAATTCAACCTTAATTCGTGGGTTCAAAAATGAATGAATCTTTTTAAAATTTTACCTGAATTTTTCTATCATCAAACACAACAATTTGAGCCCATAGGAGGCTAGGAAAAAAAAATTTTTTTTTTTTGAAGCAGTCTAATATACATATGTAAGTGTGTGTTGACATATGTGATTATAATAACATTTCATCTGTCAAAAAATGTTAATGCCTATAACCTTCAAATGATTTACTATAATTTAATTAAACTGTTATGAATAAAAAAGTAGTTAATGTGTTATAAATGAAAAAAATAATGAAAAATTGGAAAAAAAAACGAAATTCAACCACAAAAAACAAAAATGGATAGATTCATTTTTAAATAGGGCACGCGAACCTGTATTAATAAAAACAAGATTTGTACATAATTAAGAATAACAAACTATTGTTAATTTGGTAATTAAAATCATTATTCTAATCATTAATAATCTATATATATAAATGTGAAAATGAAAAGCTTTGGGGCCTATGTTCTCAACAACTACCCAACCGATCATTATGATTTTTTTTTAAATTAAAGAGCTTATCACGGAGATCGTTTCTGAGTTGATTCGATTTCCTAACTTAATAAACAACCGAGTTATTATTTATTATAAATAATAGCCTGTGACGCAGCAGAGTCAACAGGCAGTGCTTCGGTAGTGGCTGCTATACATTCATACAATCACAGAGTTGGAATAAGAGAGAGAACGCGCTATAGTCCTAAATGATTTATCTATTTGCATTTTAACATGATCAAAATAATGAAAAAAAAAATTTTTCATAATATTTTTAAATCAACTAGCTCAGGAATCATCAGGTAGATAGATGAATATGAATGTAGGTCGAAATAAAGTTACAAACTTAAAACTTTTTGTAAATATTCGGTTTAAATGAAATGTGTTATCAATGAAATGTGTAATAAAAGGAAAATGTTAACGTTAAAAATAATAAAATTCAGTCCGTGAGTACGTAATAATTTTTTTGTTGGATAACCTTTGTTTAGATTTTCTATTAATTCTGTCCTTAATGATAATGAAAATGGCAGCGCAAAATCATTTAATAATTATCATCATACCTTGCTAATCCATGAAAAAAATTAAAAAAGAAAATTTCATTTAAATAATAAAGGATGAAAGTAAATGCCATCGTCGAACAAAGTTTGAGCCCAATGGTATGTAATCCGTATTGTAAAGAAAAACAAACTGATAATTAAAAAATAGTAGTAGTAAAAATTTTTTTAACTACAAGCGTAAATATGTGTTTTGTCACTATTCTTATGTGTTGAAGTTGTCAACTTTGACATCCATTATCTAAAAAATAACTAGCATCAAAATTTTTAAAAAATTCATGGAAAAAAATTCTGGCTTTTATTTGCTACCAAAAAATCGAGAATTAAATAACGGGAAATTTATTTAACTTTCAACCTCAAGTTTGGAATAGGAATTAATATTGGAGCTAGCAAGTCTTTAATTTTTTTAAACAAATAATAATATCTCTGACATTGTGAAAATAATCCCGAGCAAAGCCGGGTTAATCAGCTAGTAATATATATATATATTATATTTTATTATTTTATATTTTTGATAAAAACATATAATAAAAAAAAACTAATTTATATAATTATCGAACTTACTATTTGTAATTATTTTTATGTTTATCTTATTTATAATTATCAATAAATAATCAATTATTTAAAAAACCCTACCATTGAATGAATTTAAAATAAAATTGGAAATACGCCCTTCATCTTTTATCAAAAATTATTTCGATAAAGAAAAAAAGGCGTAAATCCTTGGACATATACCCTTCATCTTTTATCAAAAATTGTTTTGATAATGGAAAAAAGACGTAGGTCCCTGGACATACGCTCTTTATGCTTTATCAAAGGTTGTTACGCCCTTTTTCACTTACACCCTTTCTCCTTTGATAAAAGAAAAATTCCCGAAAATGGCACTTACGCCCTTCTTCCATTTATGCAACGATATCGATATTATTCTATTACAATTGATCGATTGATAAATATATATTGATAAATATAATCAATTACATAATTTAATTTGTGATCCATGATTTGAAAGAAGAAAAAAAACAAATCTGTGATCTGCGGATTTATTTTCAAACAAAATAGATTGAGTGTTTACATCAACAGATGAAATAAGTACATCTCGATACAAGGTGCCAAAACGGCATTTTGGTTTATTCACATATCACCGTTTTATCTTCGAGTATCAAAAGTATTTTTCGTCACAAATGACATACAAAACATTAGACATATGTACTCGTTCCCGGTATTTGTCGATCACAAGCGATCAACATTGTGCCCTTTGACGCTCCTACATTTTTTATTAAAGTAGCTTATATTATAATTTTTTTTTTTTTCTTCTTAAATATTATTTTTTTACAATATTACTTTTATTTATTGTTAAAGACAATGTAACATGTTGACATGGTCATTAAAAATAACAGCAAAGTTTATTAAAATATAAAATTCAGATAATCGTGTCAAGCCGATAATTAATTGTATGATTTTATATTGTTGATTGTTACTTGGAGACTAGCTGATATATCAACCACTCTATACTTTATACTAGTCGAGTGATATAATAATAAATTCTATTTGATAAAGTTGATCATCCCGACTAGAAATCCTCCCAACATGGCATTGGGACCCAGTCCGGTTTTTGTTGGGTAGATGAAAATTGGGTAACTGCATTGGGTCCCAAGTGGGTTGTCGTTGGGTTGCATTTTTTTGAAAAAACGCAGAAGTATCTCTTTAGGGATTTGGTGGGGTAATGTTGGGGAGCATTTTTCGAGAAATGCAAAAATATCTTTTTAGGGATTTAGTAGGGTAACGTTGGGGAGCATTTTTTATATAATGTAAGAGACTGGGAAGAAGAAAATATATTAAGAAATAAATCGCGAAGTAACAGAGAGTACACAGTAAAAAAAAAAATGTAAAATGTAAAAAAAATGTAAATGTTAAAATAAAAATGTCAAATTTTTAACATTTTTTCAAGTGTTAAATGGAATGGATCTGAAAAAATGTAAAAATTAGAAAAAAGGTAAATTTGACATTTAAAAAAATGTCAATTTATTTTACACATAAAATTAACACTTAAAAAAATGTTAAATTTTGAATTTGACATTTTTCAAATGTTAAAAATTAGTTAAGAGATGACCGCTAGGTCTTGCGAGTTGCGTTAATTATTTTCCATTTTTCCCTCGCTTCTACCAGTGAACGACGCCAAATAAAACTTTATGTTACAGAAATAAGTTTAATACATATTATAAAAATAAATAATATAATTAAAGAAGTTACAAAACATAAGTTATTCTTTAGTTCATCTTTTTTTTTGTTTTATCGAGATCATATCCATTCGGAATGAATAATTATTTACTTTTTATTATCAATATGTCATACCTAACCTATGATTTTGCTCGTTTGTGCTCGTTTGTGTCAATTTTTTTTTATATTATATATCGATTTTGCTACAAATAAATTTATTTTGTGAATATCAATATTATTATTAATATTTTGTGTGATTGTTTGTAATTTTATAATTAAGAAAAGATTGAAATAAATAATTTGAAACAAAATCATATTTATATGCATATTTTCTTCAAGACAATTTACATTTTTTTAAATGTCAAATTTTTAACATTTTTTTTTTCACTGTGTAATACAAAGAAAATATTTATGTAAAATAACATTTATTCATATAATCATTATTATAAAAAATGTGGGTATTTTTTCAGAAACATTTAATAAAACTAATTGTTTTTGATAGTTGGGGAACATTTGGGTTAAATTTCAGGAAAAAGTTGGGTAATATTTGGGAAAATAGTTGGGTACCAATCCTTACCCTAGTTCAGCACCCAATGAAGGCCATGCGTTACACCAACGAGTTAAGTCACTATTGAGTAGAGCTGTTAGTACCCAATCTCAATTACGGAGCAACCCAATTTGGTCCCAATAAGGCCCCTAGAAAAATTTCTAGTCGGGATATATATTTAGCAGCTTAACGCTTTGGTTATGCTTCTATTTATTTTACAATCGATAAACATAAAATTTGACATTAAATAGAAACTCATAAAAAAAATAGAAATTATATTATGTCTTATAAAACATAATGAAAACAATACAATTTTTTTTACAAGTTAAAAAAAAAAAAGCTATTTGCCTATTCAAGTAAAAAAAAAAGAATTATATTTATTATTGTTGTTATACCTATATTATTTTTTAATGTAAACAATAAACTTTAAAAGCATTTTTCATATACTTTTAGGTGTTATTTATTTGAAACGGTAGAATTATTTTAAAATTGAAGTTATAGTAAAGTTGTAATAAATATTAAGAAACTCAAATTTATAATTGATTTATAAATTTCACATAATATTTAAAAATTAAAATCAAGAGGCACGGTAGTGCCTCGAGTCAAGTATGAGAAAGAAATATATATGTGTTGATGAGAATATGTGTCAGATGAGATTAACTACTACTACCGTGCCTTATTATACATCAAATATTTTGTCCCCTTCCGTCTCTAATCTTTTAAAAATTTAATTAAAATATGATAGAGTTGAATGAGGATGTTGAGGTTTGGTAATGATCCCATAAATCAATGTCGAGCTTTTTTTAAAAAAAAAAAATCAGATTTTTTCGTTGCGGTAATATCTATTTAAAGCATAATTGATATTTACGGTCTGCGTTTTTATCAAATCAATCAGATTTCTTCCGTTCAGTTGGTAAAACTTTACAATTACTTCTCTTCTCTTTTTACGACCTCTCTTTTTTTTAGTGTTTATATTTTGGCTGCACTGCAGTATGTTATTGTTTGTTTGTATTCACGACATAACCTCCAAACTACTTTGACAGCATAAATAAATAAATTGTTTACTTTACAAAAAGATGTGATATCTCAACAAAAAAAAAAACGAAGTTTTTTTTACAAAAAAAGTGTCAAGTATTCGAAATTGTCACTAATTTATTGTGAGTATATATTAATTAAGAGGTGATACCAGAAAGACAAGAAGAAAATATATTTTTGACGAATGTAATCAAGTCTCAACTATTGAAAAAAAAAATTTTGAACCTGACCCCACCTGGTTTTTCCCAAATAAAATTTTAGTATTCAACACATATATTTTACATCAGGTGGGGTCAAGTTTAAAATTTTTTTTTTCAATAGTTGAGACTTGATTACATTCGTCAAAAATATATTTTCTTCTTGTCTTTCTGGTATCACCTCTTAATTAATATATACTCACAATAAATTAGTGACAATTTCGAATACTTGACACTTTTTTTGTAAAAAAAACTTCGTTTTTTTTTTTGTTGAGATTGTATATTATTCATGAATTGTCAATATTTGTTGTTGAATTTGATTTAAACTGGATAATAGAATATTTATTTGCATCACAAAAATAAAAAAATTGTGAATAAAAAAGTCAAGAGTTTGATAAATGAAGTATGATGTTTAAATTGTGAGAAGGTTTTTCTTGAAATACATGAATACATTATAATTTTCTCTTTTTATAAATCAATGATCAATTTCTCGAAAATACATAGCCTTAAAAAACTGCGTAGTAAAATCAAAAATATTCAAAGAAAACACTTACAAAAATGTCATAGAAAATTGAATGTTGATTCGACAGTAATTGCAGGAAATTCGGTTTTTTCAAAAGTTGTTTGTTATCCGCATAAAGAAATTTTTGATATTCTTTGAGAATGGTTAATAAATATTAGTAAAAAAAAAACTAAAGGATAATTACTATTTTCACAGAATTGTGAAATAAAAAATGACAATAAGAATGAGTGTTATCGTGATAATTATTTTTAAAGAATTATTTGATTATTGTGAATAAAAAATCAGACACAATAAGCGCGCTCAAGTGTTTTCGTAATGTATAAGCTTTATGATTGTCTTAATAAATCAAGAAAGAAAAAAACAATTCGTTTATATTTATTTGTCAATGCAGATGTGATGAATGGAAGGTTAACATAGAGGTTAAAAATCACAAAAAGTTACCATATAAATTTGAATCCTTAGTCGATAAATATACAATGATTGTATATTATTATTTTAGCCAATGGGGTAAAATTAAAATGGAGATTGATCCTCTTTTTTCCAAGCTCAAATGATTTAGCGCTAGTTGTACGTTTTCTATTTATCCTAGAAAATTATATCATCTACGTTTTTGATGTAGTTTGAGCATGGAAACTATATTCCATATTCAAAAGGCCAAGTCGAATTATTACACTCAGGTGAATTAGTCATGAAGTGAAAAAAAATATTTTTTTTTTACTTATAAAATAAATGTAATAAAAAAATTTAAAATAGATCATATTTAAAAAATTTATCAATTATATTCAATCATATAGTATTTTCTTATGGATATATTTTTTTGAGATGAAATGTAGGTCAATTACATTCATTGTTCATTTAATTTAAATATATTGGTACGTGCCAAATTTATTTTTGTTTTTAGAAATAATTAGATTATACTTTATTAAAATAATTTTCTAATTATTTAATGAACTCAAATAAACAAGACACGAAACAATTTTCAAAGTCCTCTTATTTTGTTATTTCCAACCGGTTAACGGAATTCGAGGTAAATGTGTGTTTTCTTCTAAGATGTTTACGTATATATCAAAATGTTTGTAAAGGGTTGTCAATCTGGATGGTCAATCCTGTAGATGGTAATGTGTTGATGAAAATAGTTGGCGTAGGTTAATCAACAACACAAATAAAAGTTCAACAGAAATTGGAATTAGAAATAATTATAAACATTTTTATTTATTATAAACTTGAAGTAAAAATTAGAGATGATTATTTATTGATAAAATTTATATACCAAAAGATGGTACATATTACCTTTATTATTATTTTTTCCCGAGAACTTGTCCCTCAAAATACATAGGTTTTTCTAAACTTGGGAACGAGGATGTTTTATAGTAGGAACACCTCTTGACCAATCGTTCCAAAGGGTTCTCATAATTCTTAACAATTAATTATTGCTGACTCAATTCAGCTTCACTTCAACGGATGTAAAATATTGTATGTTTCTTTAAACTGTCAAAAAAAGATTTTAATATTTTACGACAAGACAAAATACTGATAAATTATTATTAAATTGAATTTAAACTATCGTATTACATCCGGTGAAATTTGGCTAATGACGAGAATATGAAAGTACGTTACAATATTCTCAATGAAAAATAAAATTCGTATTTTTTACAATTTATAGATTGTTATGTCCCACGATAAAACCATAAATCATTTCTTTATTCAAATTCACCGTGTTGAGTCAGCCATTTCTATGACTAGCCAATTGCAAACTTTTAGACCTTGTCTATTTTGGCACTAGCGACTATCTAAATTTTCATTCGCATGGTTAATAGCCTTGCAGCCCAGTGTTGCCAACCATACCATAATTATGGTATGTTTACTATATTTTGATCTCCCATACCATATACCATAATGACTTTACCATATACCATATTTTAGTTTTTTCACCAAAAAATCAGAAATTTTTTTTTTTTAATTACAAAAAATAACATTTTTTTTTCATATTGGTAGACATACTTCCTCCTTTCTAAATTCTACCAATCAAGACTAGAGAGATCTCTTGATTGGTCCCCAATACTTGTACACACTTACAGAGGAAGTTGATGAAAAATGTGAAATGTGTTGGTACGAGTAAGAGCATCCTTGGGGACGTTCCAAAAATCACTCGGAAACCTGGAAGCAGCGCAGTAGACGAAAAAATATAGTGATAAAATACACGGAGAGAAATATTTCGCATAAATTACAATACGTAGTAGTAAAAATCATTGATAGCGTCACTATTCTTATATATATTAATAATTTTTCCTACTACGCTTTAGTAAAAAATATTTAAGTTTACCGTAGAATTTCCACTTATGAAAATATGCTATATGAATTTATAAAATTTGCTAGTTTATATTGTAATTTCTCCCGATAAAAGTGACGAATATTTAGTATACTCAGTAGCATATTTTCGTAGATCCAAATTCCACAGAACATTATTTTTTTTTAAATTAGCTTGAAATAGATCAATTTGATAGTTTTCAATCAA
>MKYW01000319.1:11143-24293 GCA_015776835.1 Aphidius ervi | reverse complement strand
AAAAAGCGGGAAAATTTAAACTTGCATAAAAGAAACTTGATTACAAAATAATGAGGCATCATAAATGCAAGTATTAATGAAAATATTATTAAAAATATTTTTATTAACTATATAAAATTAAAATTGATAATGAATATTAATATTAATTGGATACAAATAAAAAAACTTGATATTGATGCAAATCAGTGATGCATACTAACAAAAAAAAATTTTTGTGCGCAATATTGAAATGAATAAATATTATAAAATAATTGTTTTTATCAATATATAATTGATTTTTATTGGAATATATTGCATAACATTGATCAATAATGGAAAAAAAAAATGGTTAACGTAAAGAAAATGATCACCAAAAATTCAAACTTTTGGTTTTTTGGGGTTGGTATGACAAAATCTTCAATGTAAAAAGCATAGGATTTTATTTAGGACACGCCCATAAAATCTAGCTAAGAATGTACCTTAAGATCGAAATTAACAATTATGGGGATAAGCTGATTAATATTTTTTTTAATGCAATTTTCGAAAATCAGGCATATTGAATTCATTCTGATCAGAACATGAAAATTCATATTTTCAGTGCCTGTTTGAAAATCTTGCAATATTTCCATTTTGACAATGTTTTATTCGAAATGATTGACGAGTTTTATACAATGGTAAAAATTCATCAAATAAAAATTGATGACTGGGCCATGCTTTCACTGTGAAGAAAAAATTTCGTATCATAGAACTTTTTGTCTGGGAAAAAAAAGCAATTGAATAAAGACAAAAACAGATTATTTGGGAAAAAAAAATGACTAATCAGAAAAAAAAAAATAAAATTTCAATTTTATAGATTTTAGAATTAATCCGATTATTGAATACATTAATTTAAGCCGAAAAAGTCTGTTTTTGAATCACTTATATACTTTAATTGAAACTAATAAAGGAATTGAATAAAAATTTCTTTTTCTTATTCAATTAATAATATATTTGTCTAGAAAAAAAAAAATTAGATTTCTGTTCAGATATATGTGGATACAAGTGAAGTTGCATTCTCTTGCTTCATAACGCAAGTGTCTAAATTTTATAAATTTGCGAGTATACATAAACAAGATTTTCCTTTTTTTAATAACAATAAATATAAAGAAATAACAATAATAACAATGAATATATTTAATAAATATACAAAAAACTCTTCGAAATTATAATCGTTTGATGGCCGTGCGGGTATAGGGATGCGTTTAGCAATTAGAAGATACGAGGTTCGGGTCCCGGTGAAGACAACAAAAATAGAATTAGGTTTTTTCAGGATGAGTAGCGCTTAATTAGACAATAATATAATAAAAATGTATACGTACAATAGATAACATAATTTTTTTTTTTTTCAATTAAAAAAATTTTAAAATATCTTTTTACGTCTTGAATCAAACCGAAATCAGATTCATTTTAGAAAGTAAATTTTCAAAAGAATACAATTTCATTTACAAAATAAAAAATGAATAATTGAATTCAATATTATTTATTCACAATCCAAGAAAAATATAAGTTTATAAAAATTAGAATGTTTTTAATTAAAAACGAATCTCAGTTTTATCCGACAAAACTTAGTCTCATCTCAAGAAAATATTTCCGTAAGAAAGAATATTATTGTTCTCATTCAAGATTATTATTTAATGTATTAAGACAATTTGTATTCGATGAAAAATTATTCAGTCTTAATATATGAAGCTTCATATTTTGATTTGAGAGGCTGTTTTCAAAAATTGAAGGATTTTATCTGTGAATTAAGACTCATAAACATTTACTTCGAGACAAAATGTAGCTAGAATTCAGACACTCCAGTTATTGGTAAAGATAATTTTTATATAAGACAAGATATTTATGTGTTATTTTAAATTTTACGTATTTTTGTTCAAAATGCGTTTTCATTGAAAAAAGTGAAATTTCTGCTTACGCATTGAATTTGGCGTTTCAATTCAAGAGGCTGTTTTCTAAAATTGGAGGATTTTATCCATGAACCAAGAATTAGACAGATTCATTTCAAATAAAAAAGTGTCTAAAATTCAGACACTTGAGTTTTTAACAAAATCAAATACGTTATCAAGCAAGAGAACGCAACTTCACATGTATCCTAAAATAACTGAAAAAAAATAAAAATTTTTTTCTTTCCAAGACGATAATTTATTAATTAAATGAGATAAAAAAAATTTAATTAAAGTATATGAGTGATTTAGAATCAATTTGTTTTTACTCGAATTATTGTTCCTAAATTATAATATTCAAAATGAATTCAAAATCTATACAATTGAAACTCAATTTTTGTAATAAGGCTTTCTTTTTCTTCAAATGAACTGTTTTTGTTTTCTTTCAATTGTTTTTTTTTTCCCAGATGAAAAGTTTTATTCATTAGAATTTTATGTCATAAAATCGACAAAAAATTTTTACAGTGTTGTTTCTAGACTTGGGTCCAGCCTGGATGAAGCCTGGAATGCTTAGTATATGTACGTTCAAGTACCATAAGACTTTGAATCTAAACTTGCACTGCAAAAAATGCGCCTTTGGATTCTAGGCGCTGTTCCATTGGATTAATGTTCCTTTGATTTCTTGGTCCTGTACCTATATATTTGTTGAGCAGATTTCAGCGTTTCGGAACCATGCGCAGACACAACTACATTATATTTTCTCTCTCTCTCTCTCTCTCTCTCTCTCTATTTGTACTTCTATATCTGTCATGTAATGATATTTACATCATAAATATACATTTATAAATTATTATAAAAATTCTACATATCTTTAGTTACTGAATTTATCGAATATTCACCATATACACTGAAAAAAAAAAAGTTCTTGCAAAAAAAGTTCTCGGATTATGGAAAAATTGTCTTATATTAAATAAAAAACTTATTAATACAACGAAAAATTTTTTGAATCATAAAAATATTCTCTTGAATTATAACAAATACGTCTTGAATTAGAAAAAAAAATTCTTAAATATTAACAAAAATTTCTTGAATCATGACAAAATGTTCTAATTTTAAGAAGTAAGGTTCTTGGTTTATAACCAAATGTCTTGAATTATAACAAATACGTCTTGAATTAGAAAAAAAAATTCTTAAATAATAACGAAAATTTCTTGAATCATGACAAAATGTTCTATTTTTAAGAAGTAAGGTTCTTGGTTTATAACCAAATATGTCTTGGATTATAACAAATACGTCTTGAATTAAAAAAAAAATCTCAAATAATAACAAAAATTTCTTGAATCATGACAAAGTGTTCTAGTTTTTAGAAGTAAAGTTCTTGGTTTATAACCAAATAGGTCTTGGATTATAACAAAATGTTCTCGATTTTGAAAGTAAGCTTCTTGGTTTAAGACGTATTTGTTATAATTGAAGAAAAATATTAAACAAATTAAGAAAAAAAATTTGTTAGTTCAATTTTTTTTTTCTATCAGAAAATTTTACCCAAGAAGAGAATTGAACCCCTGAACATTACGCTATCTAAATCTACTTATTCTAATTCCAACGCTTTACAGACTTAACCACGACGCGATTGTATACTCGACAAAGATTTTATTTTACTTATGATACCAAATTTTTTTTATTCAGAAATTAATGACTCGATCAAATAAAATTTATGTACTGAAATAGTAATAAACACGAATGTGTTCAAATTATTACAAATAAATATTAATACATATGATACACATATTTTTGTTTTTTTTTCAAATTTTATATACTCTTGTTTCAAATACTGAATTACGACTGAATTGTCAATTTTGAGAAGTAAGCGTCTTAGTTTATGACTAAATATGTCTTGGATTATAACAAATACGTCTTAAATTAAAGAAAAAATTCTCAAATACTAGCAGACATTAACAATTCATAAATACATTACAGTATAATCTCTGTATAGTGACATCGTCGGGGCTCAAATTCTTGGAATTTATTATAGAGAGCGTCTCCCACTCCTGCGTCAAGGGGAATCGAGTAAGCGCGACGGATAAACTAATAAAATGAGAAAAAATATACACACGTCACACACATACACCGATATACACCAACACAGATAGGGGCATTCTGTAGTCGGGGAAAAAATTCTCCTACGCTCACGCTCGTTTTCACTATAGAAAGATTATGCTGTATTTTCGTTATATTTTTTTTTGTTGTTAGTATATTCGACTATAATGAATAAAATATAAACGTTTAACTGAATTATCAGGACTCATACTCAATAATTATCATTAAAAAAAATCCTTCACCGATTCAGATCCAAAAAGAGTCGAGGAACCCGGATCCGGCTTACCTTAACCAAACCTGACTGAACCCAGAGATAACTTTGAAAAAAAAAATAAACTCCGATTACAGTCCGGCATCCCGGATCCGGCTTACCTTAGCCAAACCTGACTGAACCCAGAGATAACTTTAAAAAAAAAATAAACTCCGATTAAAGTCCGGCATCCCGGATCCGATTCAGATCAGGAAAGAGTAAGGAAAGCCGGATCCGGTTAGCTTTAGTTATAACGGATCCGAAAAGGGCCAGGAAACCCGGATCCGGATTACTTTAGCCATACTGGATCCGATTCGGATCAGGATCCGGCTGCCCGGATCTCATTGTCCACTCGGGTAGATAATTATTTCAAAAATAAGAAATATGATATGGTTAATGATATAGTTATGACAATATATTCAGTCTCATTAAAAATGTGTAGCGCTATTTGGCACTTGCAAACCCGAGATGAAAAAATCGAAGTATTTCAGCAAGAGACAATTGTATTCGATATTCCATATTATCTTTCTCAGCGCCATTAAAAATACATTTCGAATACAATGTTTAGTCTTTCAAAGATATTCGTGAGAGGAACAATTGTATTCGACAACAGAACTAAAAAAATACGATAGTATTCGCGGTCACAAAACTTAAAAAATATAATTATATTCGTGGTCACAAGAACTGGATAATACAATTGTATTTGATATATTTTTGGATGCCTTATTTTTTTACATAAATTCGGTTCCTACCCGGGATCGATCCTACGACTTCCTCATTACTAAACCTATGCCTAAACGCGCGATACCAATTTTACAAGCTGCAAATTAAAGAATTTTCGTTTACATAAGTTACGAGGCAATCTACACGAATTTAATTGATTTAAAAAATTAAAAAAGGCCTTGTAATGTTAATATAATTATGTTATTTGATTTCGTCCTTTCCTTAGATACATTTGCCAATAGTTATTTCAATTAATTAATTATGGCAAATGTTTCTAAGGAAAGAATGTAACCAAATGAATTAATTATTAGTCTAGATTAATTCTCCAGCAATATTGTCAATAATAAAATAAAATTATTGTGGCCAATGGCTAAGGAATTAATCTAAAATAATATAATTTATTTATTTGATTACATCCTTTTCTTAGCAACATTTGCCAATAGCTTTTTTAAATAATTAATTATGGCAATTGTATCTAAAGAAAGGATGTATAGCCAAATAAATTAATTAGTAATATTGGTTAATAATTATTTGAAAAATATAATGATTCAATAATTAATTAGATTGCTTTGCCTGATTACTCTAAGTCCACGTTAATCAATATTTTTTTGTTTTTTTCTTATTTCTAAAAAAAATTTGAATCAATTAATAAATAAAATATTAATAGTTAATTAATTAACTAATAATTAATTAAAGTGAATTGATTCATAAAAATTATTCTAAGTGGCAATTTTTCATCTCAAGACTTTTTATCTTCGATGAAAAAATATGTTCAATTTTTTTAAGTCCAGAAGATGTTACGAATACTCTCGAATACATTTGAAATACTCGAATATCAAGAAATACAAATCAGGGATAAGCATTCGCGACAGAGAGTATTCGTCCTCTTCATGTAAATATCGCGAAATACATTTGAAACATCGACAACTATCGGGAAATATCACCGAATACTATTTGAAGACTCAGAAAGAGTAAAAGTACCTCTCGAATACAAAATTTTTTCATCTCGGGAAGTTTTTTTATTTAGTACGATTTTGACATGAATGTGGGGCTATGGAGACCCAGTCTTGATTCAAGCTTGACAAGATCGTTCGAGCTTAAGAATTTCTACCTGGGTTATGATATTTGAAGCATGTATAACGGATCCTTTTTTAAATGAAAAAAGTTTTAGATATTGCTTTTGGTAGTTATTAGATTTACTTAAATACATTTTTTGTTATTTGAAGTTTCAATTTTATAAGGAAGAATGAATATTTTTTCTCGTCATTCCGAATATTTCTTAAATGTTCATCGACCTTTGTTGAGTATATTTGTTATAAGTTATAAGTTATAACGAATATACTCAACAAAGGTCGATGAACATTTGAGAAATTACTTATTATAGTATATATATACGTGTACGTTTATCAAAAACGTCATTATAGTTATCGATATTCCTCAATGAAAATAATAAATAAATAAACATAAATCGAAATATATGACGTTTTTGATAAACGTACACGTATATATATACTATAATAAACATAACGTAGTACGCACACTAACTGATTTTTATTTAAAAATTAATTTATTAATATATATTATTTGTATTAATAAATATAATTATACTTTGTATAATCAATATTTGTATTAATCAATATAATAATACTTCTTAATTGAATATGAATATATAGAACCCAATAAGAAGATGTAATATGATTTTGATCTAAGAACAACACAACCCACATAAATTCATTGCCGAAAATAAACAAACGCAGCAACCACACAACAACATGTAGCAACGTATTTATATATTAATAAAGAATTGGAAGTTGAACATTTTCTTTGATAATTAATGATATAACAATGCTAAAATTGTTTGAAAGAACGTGACCCATAAAAAAAAATTTGGAAATCTCAAAATCCAGTTCATTTTTTTTTGATTAAGAGTCATGTATTTCTAAGAAACAACGAAAAAACAAATAAAAGATAAAATAAAAGGAAACCGTGAAGGATCTCAATATTGTATATTGTATATGCACATATATAAACTTTACACATTTTATGTATTATTAGTATAGTGGTGGTAAAAGTCTTCTCGAAACAGCAGCTGCAGCTGTTGAGACTCGTGTGCCACGCGCCTCTGCCACTCCCGTGGATAACACCCTTACAAGTTGAGGCCACTTTAAAAAAAACTAAACGACCTATATGTGTATGTGTGAATGCAGATGAAAACTGAACCTCTGATGGTGAATAAATTATTCTCGTATAATTCATATAAAAAAAAAATTTCCAAATCATTTTTCTTGCTTTCCGCTAGAAATAATGCAATATTAATAATTTCTAAGGTCAGGATTATATAGACCTCTCCAAACTAAATATTTTAATTATATTTATTTTCGATTACAGAGCACCTGTCTCTTTATTTAAATTTTATTTTTTTCATGTTACGTTATTTCGTTCACAACAATACATAAAAAATAAAGCAAAATTATATGGAAGCGGGGTAATTGATCTCATTTTATTACAGCATTATGATAAATATTATTTTGATCGTATGAAGAGTTTTGTATATGTCACGCTTTTTATCGTATCACTTTTCAATAAATCTGTCTTTCATTGCATGTAATTAAGCTTCTTTTCTCTTTTAATCAACAGCTATATTAGTGAAGGTGAAATTAAAGTTATAAAAATGGAATTTTTAGACATTGTAGACGTGCAAGGTTAATTTCTATCGATTACGACAGCTGCAATCACATAATTACAGAATTTGAGGAACGCCCGCATCTCGAAAAATATGACCTTCATCAAGTTTTGAAAACAGTTTTTAATATTCAACAAAAAATTATACTTGTCAGCCGAGGTATTAAAAAATAAGATCTTTAAGAATGTTTCTTCCTATCACCTGCTCATTGTATACAGCATAATATCTTAGATCGTTTTCTTCTTCTTACTTGTGCGTGGTCACGATACTAAGAACATGCAGATACCTGGCGTATTTTGAGTACGAAGTAGTGAGCTTCCCTGAGCAATCACCGAAGATAACGAAATGATATAGTGATAGAGATAGGGCAAGAGGCCTCGATCAGTTATATTAAAACCATAATCCCTTGACTATGTATCATTTAAAATTTTAACTTAAAATTTAGAATACATGCATATGCACTGAGAGAAAAAAATTTACGTTTTACTATGCTACTATAGTACCGCGGTGGATGTTCTCGGATTTTTGATATCATACACTGAGAGAATTTTTTTCTAAATTCAAGGAAAAATTTCCTTGTTGATAGAAGAAAACTTCTTGGCAAAAAGTTGTTAAAAATAAAAAAAAATGGTTTGTATTAAGAAATATTCTGCTTGTTTGGAGAAAGATATAGTTCTTGTTTGAAACAACATGTTGTTTAAATCATTCAGATAATTTCTTGTTTCATGCCATAATTGGTACGTGTCAAGAAGAATACTTCTAGTTCTAAACCATATAAATTCTTGACACAAACACTATTATGTTTATAATAAGGAAATAACTTCTCGTTTTAAGCGACAAAGTGGTTTGTGTCAAGAAGAATACTTCTAGTTATGAACCATATGAATTCTTGACAAACAAGTAAATCAGTTACTTCTTTTAAACTGTTTTTTCTTGAAACAAACAATAATTTCTTGAAATATGGAAAAATAAAAATGAAAAAAAATTATTTATTTTTTATTACTTTGTCACTTAAAACGAGAAGCTATTTCCTTATAATAATCATAATAGTGTTTGTGTCAAGAATTGATATGGTTTATAACTAGAAGTATTCTTCTTGACACAAACCACTTTGTTGCTCAAAACGAGAAGCTATTTCCTTATAATAAACATAATAGTGTTTGTGTCAAGAATTCATATGGTTTAGAACTAGAAGTATTCTTCTTGACACAAACCAATTATGGCATGAAACAAGGAACTAACTTTTAGCCAAGAAGTTTTCTTCTGATAGTTAGAAGAATTTTTTCTCAGTGTATATTATTTTTTTTTCTATTTTTTATTATTTACACGATATATTTCAATAGAAGTACATAGTAAAATCAATCATATCCAATTGAACTATGAAGCAAGATTTTTTTTACTGTAGAAATAGTCAATTTTTAAAATAAATCTTAGCTACAAAGTGCTATGTGTAAATTAATGTTCATTATGTTAACATAGTAGAATTGACAATAGACGCTCGTTGAAATAATCACTCAGTACGCAAGTTCTAAGAATGCTAATTGTACAACTGATCAATTTTAAAAAATACGATTCACAATATAATTTTTATTGTGTGTTTTATATCAATTACAAAATTTTACTATGTTCACATGGTAAAGTATACGAAAAAACGAAATACAAAATAAAAGAGTTAATTTTACTTCAATTTCCGTTTCTCACCGTAGCTGAGCGGTCCTAAGCGTACCCGTTACCACGTCAATCTATACTTCGTCGGTTCGATCACCGTTCAGCGAGTGTTAGAAAAAAAAAAAAAAAAAGCTTCTGCGCAATAATACAACAGAAAAAAAAATAATAATTTGTAAATAATTTTTTTTTAATTTTTTGATCAAGTTTTGATCAAATATATTTTCAACTATACAACTTAATACTTTTCATTTTAAACACAGGCATTTTTACGATTGAGTATTATATAATTTACTGCGTCTGATTAATATTCTTAAACAAAGTAAAGCTCACTGTTTACATGCTAAATGTTAGTAAATTTCCCAAAACATTCACCGGTACTATAAAACATAGTAAAATTCTGGATTTTTTTTTAGTAAAACTTAATATTTCTTTCTCTCCGTGTGCAACAATAGTACGAATAAAAGTATTGTGAATATAATTTATGGACATGGTATTATAGACCGTTTCAAAATACTGTATACACAAAGAAAACACTGTAATTTTATGTGTAATATACTGTATTTTTGAAATTTGGTTTTCCAAAATTCGCTTTACCGGAAATCTATCCTAGATCCCGACGATGCTGAAAATTTGAACCCGGAATTCGTTAAGAAACAAAAAAAAATAAAAAATAATTAAAAAATCATATCGTAATTTTATAATAATGTATAGTAATCACGTGTTTGTCTTTCTAAACGCTACAACTTTTCTAATTATTATTTTTTGATTAAAGCCATGTTTTTTTAAAAAAATCCATCAACAAAAAAATCAAATTTTAAATCTTAAATGAATTGAAAAATTTCGAGGAAAAGCAGTAGCTAAGGAAAGATGTAGCTAAGGAATTAATGTGGACATGAAAATTATGTTTCGAACAATATAAATTCTTTATCTACATCTTTACCTTAGCTACTGCTTTTCCTTGCCCATTTTTATTTTTTGAAAATAAAATTACATGTATTTTATGTATGAAATAAATCAAAAAATCTCAAGGAAAAGCAGTAGCTGAGGAAAAGATGTAGCAAAGGAATTAATGCGGCTCAATTCATAATTTGTTTCGCTACATTAATTGCTTAGCTACATTTTTTCCTTAGCTACTGCTTTTCCTTGCGATTTTTTAGATAATTGACATATAGTTACATGTAATTTTATTTTCAAAAAATGAAAATGACCAAAGAAAACCAGGAGCTAAGGAAAAGATGTAGCTTAGTTATTATTGTTGCTCTAAACATAATTTTTTTGGCTACATTGATTCCTTAGCTACATCTTTTCCTCAGCTACTATTTTTCTCGGCCATTGTTGTTTTTGAAAAGTTAATTACATGTATTTGAATTAGTAAATAAATATCAATACTAAGGACGAGCAGTAGGTCAGAAAAAGATAAATGTGAAGAATTAATGAAGCCAAAAAAATTATGTTTGAAGCAACATTAATTCCTTAGCTTTATCTATTTCTTAGCTACTGCTTTCCCTTGGTATTTTTTTATTTATTTAATCAATAAAATACATGTAATTTTAGTTAAAAAAAAAAAAAAATAGACAAGGAAAAGCAGTAGTTAAAAAAAAGATGTAGCTAAGGAACTAATGTTGCTTGAAACGTAATTTTTTTGCCTACATTCATTCTTTAAATTCATCGTTTTTGGACCTACTGCTTCTCCTTGGTATTGTTATTTATTTACTGAATTAAATAGATGTAATTAATTTAAACAAAAGTGGCCAAGAAAAGCAGTAGCTAAGGGATTAATGTATCCAGAAAAATAATGGTCAAAGCAACATTAATTCTTTATCTACATCTTTTCCTTAGCTACTGCTTTTCCTTGGCCACTTTCATTTTTTTAAAATAAAATTACATGTATTTACATTAAATAAATTAAAAAATCTCGAGAAAAAGCGGTTTAGCAAATAAACAACAATACCAAGGACGGGCAGTAAGTCGAAAAAAGATGAATATAAGGAATTAATGAAGCCAAAAAAATTATGTTCAAAGCAACATTAATTCCTTAGCTACATCTTTTTCTTAGCTACTGCTTTTTTCGGCGATTATTGTTTTTGAAAAATTCAATACATGTATTTGATTTAGTAAATAAATAACAATACCAAGGACGAGCAGTAGGTCAGAAAAAGATGAACGTGAAGAATTAATAAAGCTAGAAAAATTATGTTTGAAGCAACATTAATTCCTTAGCTACAGCTTTTTCTTAGCTACTGCTTTTCCTTGGTATTTTTTTATTTATTTAATAAATAAAATACATTTAATTTTGGTTTTTTTAAAAAAATGGCCAAGAAGAAGCAGTAGCTAAAAAAAAGATGTAGCTAAGGAACTAATGTTGCTTGAAAACAAAATTTTTTGCCTACATTCATTCATTATCTTCATCTTTTTTTGACCTACTGCTTGACCTTGGTATTGTTATTTATTTACTAAATTGAATACATGTCATGAACTTTTTAAAAAAAAACAATGGCCAAGAAAAGCAGTAGCTAAGGAAAAGATGTAGCTAAGGAATTAATGTAGCCAAAAAAAACAATGTTTGAAGCAACATTAATTCTTTATCTACATCTTTTCCTCAGCTACAGCTTTTCCTCGGTCATTTTCATTTTTCGAAAACGAAATTACGTGTATTTTTCATGATAAATGAATTGAAAAATCTCAAGAAAAAGCAGTAGCTAAGGAAAAGATGTAGCTAAAGAATTATTTTTGCTTGAATCATAATTTTTCTGGCTACATTAATTCCTGAGCTACATCTTTTCTTTAGCTACTGCTTTTCTCGGTCATTGTTGTTTTTGAAAAGTTAATTACATGTATTTGAATGAGTAAATAAACAACAATACCAAGGACAACCAGTAGGTTCGAAAAAGATGAATGTGAAGAATTAATGAAGCCAAAAAAATTATGTTTGAAGCAACATTAATTCCTTAGCTACATATTTTCCTCAGCTACTGCTTTTCTTTGGTCATTTTCATTTTTTATAAAAAAAATTACAAGTATTTTATATCTTAAATAAATTGAAAAATCTCAAGGAAAAGCAGTAGCTAAGGAAACTAAGAAAGATGTAACTAAGGAATTTATGTTGCTTAAATCATAATTTTTTCGGCTACATTCATTGCTCAGCTACATCTTTTCCTTAGCTACTGCTTTTTCTTGGTATTTTTTTATTTTTTGTACATGTATTCGATTCAGTAAATAAATAACAATACCGAGGAGAAGCAGAAGCTCAGATAAAGATGAATGTAAAGTATTAAAGAAGCCAAAAAAATTTTGTTCGAAGCAACATTAATTCTTTCGCCACATCTTTTCCTTAGCTACTGCTTTTCCTTGGTATTTTTCAATTTATTCAATAAATAAAATACATGTAATTTCGGTTTAAAAAAAAAAAATATGTCCAAGGAAAAGCAGTAGCCAGAAAAAAGATGTAGCTAAGGAACTAATGTTGCTTAAAACATAATTTTTTCGCCTACATTCATTCTTTACATTCATTTTTTTCTGACCTACTGCTTGTCTTTAGTATTGTTATCTATTTACTGAATCAAATACATGTAATTAATTTTTCAAAAACGAAAATGGCCAAAGAAAGCAGCTAAGGAAAAGATGTAGCTAAGGAATTAATGTGACCATAAGAATTATGTTTCGAGCAACATTAATCCCGTAGCTACATCTTTCCTTTAGGTACTGCTTTTTCTAAGCTACATCTTTTCCTTAGCTACTGCTTTTCCTCGGCCATTTTCATTTATTGAAAACTAGCAGGTGTTACCCGGCTTCACCGGCCTCGTAAGTTCAGCAATTAAATATGATAAC
>MKYW01000318.1:22903-37089 GCA_015776835.1 Aphidius ervi | reverse complement strand
AAGGAAAGCCGGATCCGGTTAGCCTTAGCCATAACGGATCCGAAAAGGGTCAGGAAACCCGGATCCGGATTACCTTAGCCATACTGGATCTGATTCGGACCAGGATCCGGCCAAGCCGGATTCAATTTCCACTCGGGTAGGCCACATTTCTTGTTTGTAGTTTTTTCGTTCGAACTCCCTCAAACAATAATAATTATTCAATCAAATAAATCTTATTGATTATTACAAAATCCTGAAGATATGCAAATGGGTTAACAAATTATTAAGTAAATAATTCTTGAGGTGATGATGTTTGACTGGGAAATTTCATAATCCAGAACAACCAGCATTATTTATTGGCAAAAAGAGGGCTCTGAGCCAGACTTGTAACACAAGAGTGGTCTTCTCGTGCCTTCTAAATCTGGCTTTACGAGCTCGAAATGTCGGCTGCCTGGCTCCAACTCTTTTCAGCCTACTCTCTCCCATGTTGGGACTTGAAAATCTTCCTCATTCGGGCTGTTGCTGGGCAACTTGAGTGGAAGAATTATAGAAGCAAAAGTAATGATAATAAATTATAAGATACAAAAATAATATTTCTTGAAATGAATAATAATAAATCAGGTAAAATGAAATAAAGTCAACGTATAAGGCAGATGTGACAGTGCTGCGTCACAACTTGACACTTCTTTTTGTTATGATATATTATATTCCAGATTTTTAAACTACATTTATGAATAAGAATTTTAGAAATTTCATATTGTCTACTGGTTTTGTTTACAATAAATTTTGTTGTCGGTAATAACGCATATCCAACTATTACACATCCCTACCCTTTTGTACACTCGTGTACTGGTTGCTATGGTTTGATTGATCGGCTTTTCGAAATCCAGAACCACAACAAACGTTGTAAATCTTCAGAATACGATACTATCAGAAAAAGAAAAAAATTCACAGTATACGAGGTTTTTGGGAAAGAACAATAGCAAGCTTGTATTGTGGAGAAATGGCTCTTGTACTATCTAGGGTTGATTACCTGAGTGTTGGAATAACATCTCGAGGAACAACAAAAGTTTTGCCATCTTTCGATCCCAAAATTTCACAAAAATTTGCTGTTGGAGATCACGATGGAGTTCTACAAGTATACGGTGCGTAAATAACTTTATATAGCAACATTAAAGTATCATCTATTAGAGTACAATAAAAAAAAATTGTCTTATGCTTATTCATTCATTTATTTTTTACAATTGTTAAGGCCTGTGCCGAATAGCATAGTTTTTTAATCAAGTTCTATGGCATACACTTTGGTTACTATACATATATCAGTAGAAACTTATTTAAAAAAGGCTGCTGATGACTATATTGGAAAAATGCTACAGGCAGCATTTTCAACATTTTTCGAATAGTTCTGCTAACTTTACAATTTTTTTTCTTAATACAGTTAACATTAATATAATACAATAATTATGGTTAGCGTTGTTGATAAAGTTGTTTATTTATCATGACACATATAACTGGCACATATATACAGACTAGCTGATTAACCCGGCTTTGCTCGGGATTTCTTTGACAATTTTTGAATATGTTATCATTTGTTTGAAGAAAATTGGAGCTTGCTAGCTTCAAATAATATTCCTGTACCGAACTTACGGTTGGGAGTTGAATATATTTCCCATTATTCAATTTTCGATTTTTTGGTTGCAAATGAAAGCCGGAAAAATCATCTATTCCGATGAATTTTCCAGAATTTTAACGCTAATTTTTTTTCTAGATAATTGATATTAAAACTGGAAACTTCAACACCTAGGAATAGAGACAGAACACATATTAACGCTTGTAGTTGAAAGAATTTCTATTAATTATCGCTGGGTCAACTATCAATTTGTTCTACTTAACAATACGGATTATTAAAGCAGTTATAGATCCTGTTTCTCCTAGGGATTCAGTGGACATATAATTTTAAATGGTGCTGTTTCTTGTTTCTCTCCTGTGGTAGAATGTGTGTGTCTATCCAGATAGATTACAGACACATATACTACTAAGAACCTGCCAGTATAGTGGTTATACTTTGGACAGGGGGCACTGAAAAGATTTTTTATAACCATATGTAGAAGCACACCCTCTCGGGCCCAAACTTTGTTAGACAATGGAATTTACTTTCAACCATAATTATTTGAATAAAATTTACTTTTTTTGAATGAAATAATACGGTATAATGATAATTATTAAATAATTTCACGCTGCCATTTTTATTATCATTAAGGACAGAATTAATGGAAAATCTAAATCAAGGTCATCCATCAAATAAATTATTACATACTCACTGACTGAATTTTATTATTCTGAACGTTAATAACATTTTCATTTCAATACACAGTTTATTTTATACTAACATAACACATTTCATTTGAACCGAATATTTACCAAAATTTTTAAGCTTGTAACTTTATTTTGACCTGCACTTCTATTTATCTATTGGCCTGATGATTCCTAAGCTAGTTGATTCAAAAATATTATTTATTTTTTTTTGCAATTTTTTGATTATGTTAAAATGCAAATAGATAAATCATTTGGGACTATAGCGCGTTCTCTCTCTTTTTCCACCTCTGTGATTGTATGAGTGTAAAGCAGCCACTACCGAAGCGCCGCCTGTTGACTCTGCCGCGTAACAGGCTATTATTTATAATAATTAATAACTCGGTTGTTTATTAAGATAGGAAATCGAATAAACGCCTATCACGATCTCCGTGATAAGCTCTTTGATTTAAAAAAAAAATCACGATGATCGGTTGGGTAGTTGTTGAGAACATTAGCAACGAAGTTTTTCATTTTCACATTTATATATAAAGATGATCGGTTGGGTAGTTGTTGAGAACATTAGCAACGAAGTTTTTCATTTTCACATTTATATATATAGATATGTGTATACATATATACACATGTATACCGATTGGCTGTCAAATATCGAATTATCAACGAATAAGAAAAGTTATATTTTTATTTATTTTTTTTCTGTTTCTACTGGTTTCTACGCAGGTTGGTAGAGCTGAAACCTTGTAAGAAAACTACAAAGCTTACTAAAAAACCTACATTTAAATAAGCGCAGTATTTTTACGTTATTAAAATCAATGGGATTATATTTCAAACATTCTCCCATATTTTTTTTAATTTGAACTTTCGTTAGAAAAATTTTTATCATAAATCGACATGGTAATACGTTAAATATATTTGATATATTTTGATATTCTTGCTCGGAATAGAGTAAGTTGATGCTCAGTGAAATTTTTACAACAATATATAATAGAGATGCCGCGATACGATACGATACGATAATCAGCTGACCGGGGATCGTGTCGTTATCGTATCTTGTCGTCTAAAAATTCGACGAAAAATCGAATTACCGTGTCGTCTTATTATCGTATCGTCATAGGCGTTGTTGTATCGTATCGGGTATTATCGACATTATCAACGACAATTTTCTTTTTTTAATTAAGACATATATCAAGTAATATATTATCATTTTTACATAAAAAATTTATTCAATACAAAATTTATTGAATGAAAAAAAGTTAATACGAGAAGTTCGCGGCTTTTATGAATTTGACACATTTTCTTAAAACAAATTTTTGAAAAAATATACTCTGTGCAACAAAGTTTTATATACTTCATATAAAACTATTATTAATTATCTTATAAATAAAATTTATATTACTTTAATATTATCAGATTAATATAATTAATAAAAACAAAACATAAATTTACGATTGATGTACCCGAAAGCCCCAATTTTACATAAGCTGTTTATTTTTTAATCATAACTTTCATAATCAAAAGAAGTGAAATATAAAAAAAAAAAATTAGCGTGTTGCAAGTACGCGCGGGGGAAGTGAAACTTCTTTCGGAGTAGTTGCATGTCACGCTGAATAATAATAATAATAATAATAATATTAATATTGACAATAATTTTCAAATATAAATATTATTAGTTGATAATAATTATTAGTATTTATATTTCGAATATTATTATTATAAATTTCATTATCAATATCGTCACATTAATGGAAGAAGGGCGTAAGTGCCATTTTTGGGAATTCTGTTTTTTCTAACAGAAAAAAGGCGTAAGTGCAAATTTATAAATTCTCGGGCTTTGCACCTAATTTTATGGCTTAAAGAAAAAAAAAAAAGGGCGTAATTACCATTCATAAAGGATAAAGGTCGTATGTTCAGGGACCTACGCCTTTTTCCTTTCTCAAAATCATTTTTAATAAAAGATTAAGGTTTGTAATTATTTTTATGTTTTTATTATTAATAATAAATTGTTCATAATTATCAGTAAACAATCAATAATTTAAAAAATCCTGCCATTAAATAAATTTCAAATAAAATTGAAAATACGCCCTTCATCTTTTATTAAAAATTATTTTGATAACGGAAAAAAGGCGTAAAGCCTTGGACATACGCCCTTTATCCTTTATCAAAGGTTGGTACGCTCTTTTTCCCTTTTTTTTTAAGTATTAAAATTAGATGAAAAACCCGAAAATTTATAAATTTGCACTTACGCCTTTTTTCCTTTAAAATTGACGTTTTTGGCACTTACGCCCTTCATCCTTTAATTTGACGATATAATTGATACCATTGATATTATTACTAATATTATATTGATATTATTGTTAATCATAATATTATTGGAGTTATTATTATTTATAATAATATTATTCATATATAACCATATAGTATAAATAAAATAATAATTTCAAAAATATCATCGATAATAATAATATCAGTAATATTAATAATACTAATAATAATATTGACAATAACATTTATACATAAATATTGATAATTATAAGTATTTATATTCAAAATATTATTATTATAGATATTATTATTAATATCAATACTATTGTGAATAATTGATAATATTATCGAAATTATTGTTGTTATAATTATCATCATTTATATATATTTATAGTATGAATAATAATAATAACAATAATTGTATAAATAATAATATTAATTACGATATAATATTGATAATATTATCAATATTAATATTCTGAATATGATCAATACTTAGTTATACTGTTTATATAATACGAAGACGTGGCCGTATCCTTGGAAACGCAGTTTTACGCAAACTATTGGCCTGATTTACATGAAATTTAACATAGATATTTAGTTTGAGCTCGAGAGGGTTTAAGTCCATGAAAAAATCACCCTGGTTACTTTTTACGATCACCAGGGGGTCAAAATGATTTTTCCAATTATTTTCAGGGTTTTTCTTATTATTAAATATATTTAAAAAAAAAAAGAGATTAAAAATATAACTTCAGTTTGTAATGTTGATTTTTGGTTCACCAGGATGTCGAAGTTGAATTTCTTTATCATCTTCTGGGTTTTTTTTTTGATCAAACAATATATTTTATCGAGAAGAAAAGAATAAAAATAATGCATTGGTTCCTAATGTTGTTTTCCGGTTTATCAGAATGTAGAAATTGAATTATTTCTACATAATTCTTTTGTTTTTAATTTTTCGAAGAATTAAAAATAGATATACAACTAAGTTCGGTGAAGCCGAACACGGCCGACTCGTATTTAAATTAAAGAAAGTCGCACACGCATACACACATGGCAGCTGACGCTCCGAGTTTGTACGCTATATGTAGTACATGTTGTATGCTTGTGTTGCCAGCTTCCCTACTCTCTCTCTATGTAATTCTCTTCTCTTTATCCGCTTGTAACCGAGCGTGTGACCAAGCGTATGGCAGAGCGTGTAACAGAGAGTATAACACTAAGTATACGTCTCAGCGTGACGCTAGCGGGGCCACGAGTTTTGTCGCTACCCTCCGTAAAGAAGTTTTACTTCAAAAATGGCAAAATTTAAAAGTATAAAGTTAAATAATTTGCTGAATTTTATTTTTTTTTATATTTCACTTATTTGATTATTAAAGTTGCGATAAAAAAATAAACAGCTCATGTAAAATTGAAGCTTTCGGGGACATCAATCCTAAATTCATGTTTTGTTTTTATTTCACTCATTTTGTTTAATTTATGAAAATTATATTTGTACAATTCTTCTATTCTAATTTAACCGTAAATACCATTATTCAAATAATTATTAATTATATATAAGAAATAATAAATCTCCTTGCATATAAACAATTCGAAAAATTAAAACATATATATATATATATATATATAGCTAAGGGAAAATAAAAAAAAACAAATTCTGCTGTACCATCAATGGTAAAATAACCAACAAATGCCTCTGCATAAACACACGTAAATGCATGGAGAGAAAAATTCTGGAAGAGGAATAGACGCAGGGTATGGCGTGATGTATCTGAAGAAATGTGGACATTTCAACTTGAAAATTTATTTTTTAGTAAGATTTGTTACCTGGCTTTTATTGAGTTGTATATCTTTTTTAATATTTCGTAGAAAAAATCGAGAGTAGGCTTATTGCTACAGAAAGAATGAATTTGAAAACAAAGAAAGCTGCTTTTCAGAACAATAGATATCCGTTTTTTTTCGTTTTCTCATTTAAAATAGCAATTTCCAAGAATAATTCCGCATAATATCTGTAGATTATTCAAAAATGCATAGCCTGCCGTATTTTATTTGGACGTGCGTCATATATCTGCCGTACTTTAACTGTATGTAGGCCGTACTTTATCTGTACGTACTCTGTACTCAGAAAAAATGTATTTAAAAACCAAAAAAGCTATGTACCGGAACAATAGATATTTAATTTTTTTCAGTGTATCATGCTGCCGTACAGATGGCGCGTGGTTATCATATAATATATATATATTATTGTGTATGTTTATTATAACAATTTTCTTCATCATAATTATAATTTTTATTAATCACGTGAAGTACTTTTCTTATTTTTCATTTCCATGAATAACTATATTTATTTCAAGTTAATAATCAATATTATAATTATCGTAATGAACAAAAATATCATTTGATCAAACTATATAAACAATCATTGAATCATTTTAGTTGCGTCGTTGCTCGATCTGAGTATTAAAGTCATATTACAGCTTTTTATAAAGTCAATTGTATTATTATATTTGATGAAAAAAAATAATTAGCAATCACACGTAGCAACCACACACTAACTTTTTCTATTTATGTTTACTTATTTATATAAATATTTATATTTTATACAATATTTATATCTATATATTATTTTAATTAAGTAATATTAATAAATATGATGACGTTTTTGATAAACGTAATAACCATAACGTAGTAACCAAACTAACTTTTTTTATTTAAATATTAATTTATTAATACATATCATACTTTGTATTAATCAATATAAAATTTATTTAATAATACTTTTTTTATTAAATATGAATATATAGAACTTAATAAAAAGCTGTAATATGACTTTTGATCTAGGAACGACAGAACTCAAATAAATTAATTGCCAAAAATAAACAAACGTAGCAACCATACAACAACCCGTAGCAACGTGTTAATATGAGAGAGAAAATAATAAAATATTAGTTATAAACAAATGCTAAAAAATTTCGATTAATCACACCACGAATAAAAAGCGGTCAAGTGTCCTTTTTTTATAAGGATAAACATTTTATTCCAATTCTATAGTGACTTATTCGTTGGGCCATTTTTTCGTTTGAAATTCTGTGAATGTGTCAACCATAACAAACAAATATTCATCAATCTTTTTGGTTGTTGTAAAGGAGCCCAGATGAATAGTATGAAAAGATATGGGTACCTTCTCAATGGGATGTAACTTGCTTTGTTCGTTACCATTATTTTCTTCATAATAAGCGCAGCCTAAGCATGCGTTCACATATTGCTTGACGAGAAGCGTCGCAATTCAGGCCCGTGGCACTCCCACGGTAAGGGACGTGACTTATCTTACAATCTGGCCTTCCCACCATTCGTGTTTCTCTTTATATTTTATCTAGTTTTGCCAAGTTTAAAATAAAGGACTTAGTTTTTTTTCGTAAAAAGCTAGACTTTTTACTTGTAGCTGCTAGATATTTTACTTAGCCTAAATATTAGCCAAGCAATCAATATCTACCTTATTTGACCAGCCAAATTTTTTACTTAGCCTCTAAATATTTTACGTACCCTTAATTATAGCCAAACGATCAATTTCTACATTATTTTATTAGCCAAATTTTTTACTTAGCCACTAGATTTTTTACTTAGCCTTAATTATATTCCAAAATTAATTATAAAAAAATATAAGAATTAAACTTAAAAAAAATTTGTGTGTGTTAGCAGTACGCGCGAGGGAAGTGTAACTTCTTTCGCAGTTCGTCAAGATATTTGTAACGACTTTTATAATATCGACAATCAATTAATTAATGATGATATTATTGATGATATTAATAATATTGAAAATGTTAATAATATAGGGGTCTTCGATTCTCGGTGATTCTATGAGTACTCGAGTACTGGATCGATTCATATCGAGTACAAGTATCCGATTCTTTTTCACCGAATATCGCCAAAAGAATCGGTCTTGTTTTTCGCTGTTACAAAGCGCATTGTTCTAGGTTTCATAAACCTAGGCCATCTTTTGTATTTATTTTAAACTCTTTTTTAATATAAAATAAAAAAAGAAAAAAAATTAGAAAGAAACAACCAAGTTCGTTGACACTTGATGATTGGCTTCTGACACTTCTCATATAAATAATAAATATTAATATTAAATAATAATTATTTTATTATTAATAAGAATAATATTAATATTATTCAATATTTAATATTTAATGAATAATAATAATATTTAATTATTTATTATTAATATTTATAATATTCTCTTTTTTAACATCATATTTTTCATTCAATTTCATTGGTTTTTTTTTTCATTAATATTGTGTATACATAAAAAATTATGTATGATTCAAAAAATTAATTAAAAAATAATTATAATAACACGATTTTTTAATCGATTTTTTATGAATCGAGTACTTTTTGTGGCAATATATCGGCTACCGATTCTTACAAAAAAAGAATCGATTCTTGAAGATCGATTCTTTTTCCGAGAATTAAAGATCCCTATTATAGTATAAATGATGATATCAATATGATATTCATAATAATAATATCGATCATATCTCGATAATATTCAAAATATAAATATTAATAATATTATCAATATTATATCGTTATTGATATTATTATTATTAATACCATTGATATTATAAATTTTTGATATCATTAAAATTATTATCAATATTATTATTATTCATATAATTATCGTTATTATTATTATTATGCATACTGTGAATATATATAAATGATAATAATAACAACAATAATTTCAATAATATTATCAATTATTAACAATATTATTGATATTAATAACAATATCTATAATAATAATATTAATATCAATGATTTTATTATTATCGATGATATATTATTGAAATTATTATTGTTATTATTATGCATACCATGAATTATCATATATTAATAATATTAATAATAATATTATTAATAACAATTATTTCAATAATATTATACAGAATAAAAATGTCAATAATAATTTTGATAACAATATAAATTAGAAATAATATCAATATATATTAGTCATAATATAAATGATATTAATTATATTAATAATAACATTTATAATAATAATATTAGAAATATGAATACTAATAAGTATTAATATTTATACTTGAATATTAATGTCAGTATTGATCTCATCATTATCAATATTATATCGATATTATTATTATTATTATTATTATTATTATTATTATTATTATTATTATTATTATTATTATTATTATTACTAATATTATATTTATATTATTGTTGTTATTTTTATTTATACTATCGTTATAGATATCAATAACATTATTATAAATAATAATAATTTCAATAATATTATGAAGAATAATAATATCAATTTAATATTAGTAATAATATAATTGGTATTCATTATATTCATAATAATTATATCGATATTAATAATAAAATAATAATTATAATAATAATATCAATAATATAAATATACTAATAATGATTTTCAATTGAATATATGTATTCATTCATTTTTTTCATAAGCGCTGCAAACCGATCAGCTTCACTATTGGCAACGCACACACACACACACACACATTCATTCAAAGCATATCTCTTTTCTCGCTCGTAGCCACTCACTCACTCACTCTTATTAGTTATAATATGAGCAAACGCTTGCTCGGTCCGAGCGTTGCCTTGCGCCGAGCGTTGGCTCGCTCGGAGCGGTTGCTTGCTCCAAGCGTTACATGGCCGACACACTGTTTTTTTTTTCACTACCCTGCGCAAAGAAGTTTCACTTCAAAAAAATGAGAAAAAAAACTTGGAAAAAAAAAATTTTTCACAAAAAAAAAATTAAGTCCTTTATTTCGAACTTGGCAAGCTAGCCAAATCTATATAAAATTCAAAAAGAACTGCGAACAATAGAAAAGCCATAATCCACAATAAGCCGCCACGGGGGGCATCATGGAGTGCACAAGCCTGAATTGTGGTGCGTCCTCTTGATGAACTTTGTCATTTTCGGAAAATACCAGTATTTTTTTAAAAGTATTTTCAACACCAGTGTGTCCACTATCATCATGGTACAGGCGGCAAATCTGCATCCTCGCCTGCTTTCGTACAACCCACAAATATTTTTTTTTGTCTGTTATCTTGTACAGCTTACCATCCTTAATCTTGTAACTTTTAAAGTAATTTTTATTGTCTCTATTGCGCTTTCCAGATTTTAATATTTCGTATATTATACGCTATCAACCTTGACACTCTCAACTGGATTTTTACTTAGTGCATCAACATGTGACATTTTCGTTCTCGGTCTATATTCACTCTCAAAATTGTATTTTTGGATGCCCACTCTTGGTAGTAGATCCTTTCTCAAAAACGTCAATTTTGAGGTGGTGATGGTCTTGGTAATGGACTCTTCCCTGACAGTCATCACTGTGGGTGTGCCCGTAAGTTCTGCTGTCACCACAATATTTTTCGGGATTTGGACGTCTTCTTAATAGATGCCCAGTCTCTTGGCAGTTATAACGTTTTGGCAAAACCGTTGGTCTTTCTCCTTTTCTAAGGAAATTCCATCTTGATGTTTTTTGTATGTCTCTTGCAGTTTTGCTCGTAGACGGCGCCGTCTTACTTGAATTGCCATTGTTACTGACGTGCCATGAAGTTCTCTCTCCTTGTCTACGACAATGATTATTTTTGCTGACTGGGATTTCTCATGTGTCGTACATGTATGCAGTCAACTCGTTTGTTGTGTTAAGGCCTGCTGCCCTCACCGATCTAACTAATGGCTTGTCATAAATACCGTCTATTACGATCTTTACGATCAACTCTTCTTGAATGCTCATTCCCTTTATTTTTTCAAATTTAGAAATTTTCTCAAAGCAGTAATTAACTAATCATCGACCCGGTCGAGCTTCATAGTTGGCAGCCTTTTTGATGAGATTACTTGCAGAGATGACCTCCGGAAATCACTTTTCTAGAACTTTTTTCACCTCTCCCCGATAAGACTCTGTCTCTCTCTCTCTCTTCTTCAAACCAACGCTTTTTAAGACCTATCAACCCTGTGGGTATCAAGCTAGTTGCATCCTCTCTTTTCATCAATTTCCTCAACTTGACGCGTACATGTGGTGCCTGACACTTCGTCCTTTTCTGTATCAAACTTTAGGAGAAATAATTTATCATCATTCTGAATTTGATTCGCTCTTCCACTTCTCTTTCTCTCTCACGTTCAAGCAACTTCACCCTTTGCTTGAACACGTTAATTGTTTCAAGTGAACTCACAACGCCAACACTTGAATTCAAACTGTTTTTTTTACTTGGTCTTTGTTCTAACCGTGCAAATAAATTGCATGCTAAACTCTTTGCGTCTTTAACGTCAGTATTGGAAGCGATTCCTCGCAACCATCGATGAGGTGACCTGGATCGTGATCGATTAATCTGCCACTCCTTAATTCTGATGCTTCCATACCGTGTGTGTCACTTGTAACTTCACTTTTCGAATAAATTTGAATTTAAATCCGCGCTTCAAATCCCATTTCTGATTTGTTAGTATACAATAAACGGACAATGAATGTATGTTACATGTATAAACGATAATAGTAGTTTTAATATAAGGTCAAACAAAACACAACAGTTGAGACTGACAATTGAGTTAATTTCAACAATGACCAAACGTTGATCCCGATGACTTTGACCACACCGCTTTTTTGATGAATTGCTTTCCTCTCTCACTCCGGGGCTATGTCATACTACAGCTACTATCGGATATTTGTGTGTTCTAACAAGTTCATAACTTGCGTAACGTTGCTGAGCGCGCCATAAAATTTACCATTTTTTATAATTTTTTATCTGTATGTTTTTTTTTGTATTTCAATTGTTTATAAACTAATCATAATTAACAGTAATAATTATTCATACTTAAGTGGATTATTCAAACAAAAGAAGTAAAATAACATACAAAAACAAAAATATAATTTTTGTAGAAAACAAACTCGTTAAAGTTGTTTTTTTGTTAGCTTACTAGTTTTGTATACTAAATTTTTGTTCAACAAATAAAAATAAAAAATTTAAACAAACAATGTTTAATAATCTAAAAGCATCGAAGCTGCTTGTGTCTGAAGAAAAATGGAAATATAAAATGATAACATTTCATCTTTATTACACAAACAAACTCTAACCACACGATTTTCTTCACAATTTTAAGTTCAAATTTTTCAGGCATAAACTTTCTAGCAAAAATCAAATTGAATGATCAATGGCCCTCCTTTTTATGAACAATCTTCTCTCAAAAAATTTCATCATAAATAAATATTTCATTGAAAAATATATATGTTTTCTGTAATAAAATTGATTATTCGTAGTTAAAGATGACTTCAAATTAGTCTTTTTTGATTTTTTTTACTCTCGATTTGCTATACGGTTTTTCGGAAAAACTATAAAGAAATTGAACATTTCATAAGAGTAAAATTTCGTTTCCTATTTTTGTTTTATATTTAAAAAAATAATAAAAAAAAATAAAAATTTAAGAAAAAAAATTTTTTTTTATCAAGAATCAAAATTTAAAATTTCGATAAAAAATACTTTTCATCAAGTGCCCACTCCCTTGTAAAGCTTAGAATACTCATTTCGCGTACTCAAATCTATGATCGGAAATTCAGCAAAAAAAAAGGCACTATTTCAGATATCTCGAAATTCGATGATGGTGCCTCCAAAAATTGAAGAAAAAAAAAAAAATATATGGGTTTTTCTTAAAGCCAAAATTAACAACACATCAAAAAATGAGCGAAATCGCAGAGGGTCAGGCCACAAACAGCGTGATTTGGCTAAGAACGCCACATATATATGACTACGCATAATTTAATAATGCTATGTTTAAAAACAGAAACTTGGAAAAAATAAGGAGTTCCTTCACCGGGATTCGAACCTAAGTCCATTGCTTTCCTGGGCAACTGCTTAAGTCTTCTAGGCCACAGTAACCTCATTTTTTCAGTATTACGAGACCGTCCACGCGTCTCCGGTGCGTGTTTTTATATGATATTACTTTTATATGAGTATTTATAACTTGTGTAAATATTATTATTATCGCATTATATTATTTAAAATGAAACATATTATCGGAAAAACAGCTTTAATACATATAATAAATCCTGTTTGTATGTGAAAACTGTCTCTGGATTTATATAACAACTGCTAATATGATCTGTTTTCTTTTAGCAATTTAAACACACGACATTACTAAATATCTCATGAAATATTAATTATATGCGTAATTATGATTAATAAAAATACAATACAACAATATCACATTCTTTTGAACCAGAGATTTAATATAAAATTCACAGTTTACAGTAAGTAACCAATTTACCTTCTCAATAATTCCGTGTATACATAATTGTCAACAATATTACTTTCACGTTGTTCTCCCAGAAAAACTTTCAACGATTCCCACGATTGTACTCTTGAAAGTGCTTCATCGATTATGATTAGAAACATTTTTCCGAAGATCGACACAAATTTTATCGAATCTTTGACCATGGCTTTCATTTATTGCAGTGTGATACGGTGTAACCGATTTTCTGACCTGCACGGCGAGAACTATCGGCCAAGGTTAACAACGAGGATTTCTCACCATCCTCCTCTAAATCACCGGGGGGAGCCATGTTGGTTATCTCGGAAGCCAACAACCG
>MKYW01000317.1:0-24916 GCA_015776835.1 Aphidius ervi | reverse complement strand
AACGCAGATAGAGCCTTGAAATTTTTTAAGTAGATTAATGAAATAATAATACATACCCTCAAATTTTTTGATAATTTTTTTGTAGCTAATTACTTACAACACTTTACATTACTTTACAAAGGTTCTTATGGAAAGTCCGGTTTAGTTTTTAGAAACCTGGTTAGCCATTTTATGAAAAACACAGATAGCTTTATCAAAAACTAAAGATAGATAGAGGAAACAATAAGGAAACTTTTGATATAAAAATTAATAGGGCTTTGAGACTGTTTTATTTTGCAATAAATAAAAATCAATTTTTGGCTTTGTCTAAATACTTAAGTGGAAGTGAGAAACAAGTTTTTCTCCTTTTTTTTTATCTCGTTCGCACTCATAGAAATATTATGTTTCTAAATGCCATCCGCAAGAGGTCTCTAGATATGCGAGGGTAACACCTTAAATACTATATTTTTATGTTCTCAGGGGGTATAAACGCGATCAAGCAATTCTTAAAGGATATTTTGATCCGTCGAAAGGCGTGAAAAAATCATTAAAACCACCGATTTTATGAAAAACTCGATTTCGGTTTTTTTTTCGACTCAAACATTCGTGGCTACCATTTTTAAATTTTATTCTCATGATGTTGGGGGTACAAACGTGATTTGGGATCATATAATTTCAAACATATTGAAAATCATGATATCTAAAATTTTCTGAAATTCAGTGATCAGAAAACCTAGGCTCCCATTCGCCCCTGCCGCCGTTTAGCTATCATCAGTTGTTGAAATCTCGAAATAATAGGTTTTTTTTTAATTTTACGCGAAGCACCCCACCATAGTATTGCTTTCTGTAAACTTTTTAAGAAGACCACTCATAGTTTCCATAATAATTAAGATAGACTGTTCATATTAGGCTCAGATGAAAGATTTTAGCAAATCCACAGCCTCTGATAAAAATAAAATTGTTGAGATTTTCAATTTCCAATTGGTAAAAGACTAAAGGTCGTCCGTTAATGCATTTTTTTCTTTTTCCAATTCATTTGAATATTAATGAATTAAATTAATTTTCTGTATCATTATTTTCACTATTATTTTTGACTATAATTTTTAGTTAAAAGAAAAAACTAGTCTAACCGCGATAATAATAGGTAATGAAATAAAAAAACCTGAGTTTGTGAATATTTACGCGTCTTTATTTTTGATTCATCTCTGTTTTTGAAAAAGTTATTCGCGATTGTTCCCGTAAAAAAATTATTGTTTTACTTTCTCGGGGCATGTACCAATTTCAGGCAGAAAAGGGGTATTCTAATTGTAAAAATAATAGGAATAATAAAAAAAGACTCCCAATGTGTAGAAAATTGAGGTGTTCAGAAATCAAAAAGAAAACTCCTGATGTGATGGAAATTCTTCGTTATTTTATTTTTTTTTATTATCTTGTATTTTAAAAAAGTTATTTGTGATTTCTTTTCAATAATTTTTTTTTTTTTCTATTTCTTTGTGGCACGTATGTATATACTGTGGGAAATGGGACAGGCTGGTTCTAATCACAAAAGTGATCGATGGTGGAAAATTTGAGCGTTTTTATTTTTTTTAATTTCTATATTTAAGAAAAATAATTCGCAATTTTTCCTGAAAAAAAAAAAAAACAGATTTTGGGGCAAAATGGAACACGTAAGGATAAAAATGAATGGATTCATGAGAATAATAGTTTCTAACGGTAGGGAGTAGGTGCAACGTGTTATGGGTGTATATAGGGCTACCATTTAACAGGTATTAAGCCGATGTGGTTCTGTGCAAGTTTTTTGACCTCGGCTCACGGACTATATAGTTCGAGTTGTAGAAGGGGAATTTCCCTATTATAAACTGTCGTCAGTTATCCCGTAATGATTCCGTCAATAACCAATGATGAGTGATGACAACGATTTTTATTTGTTTATTTTTATTTAAAACAAGATGGATGACTTACACCAGCGCTACTTGACTATTGTGTTGAAAACTTGAAACTCGAATACCGGTACGGTATTTTTTATTGACAAAATGTTTAATAGCATACCGATACGGAAGTAGCTATTGGTACTTTTTATCATGCGTTATACGACCACAATCTGGTATTATGCCCGAGGTGAATGACTGTCAGATTTCAATTTTGTACTTTACTACATGCACTATAAACGAAAAATTATCAAAACTACGCACTCAGAGAAGCATATGTTAACAGTTATTATATCCTGTTTAATGTTAACATATGCCAATTTTTTCCATGTTTCTGTTTTTGAAGACGGCTTTAATGACGTTTGGGACGGTGGGACGTCAGTGTTAACTTATTGAAACTCGAAGAAAATTAAGAAGCCCTGTGGCCTAGAAGACTGAGGCAGTTGCCCAGAAAAGCATAAGACTCGGGTTTGTATCTCGGCAGGGAAACTTCTTATTTTTTCCAAGTTTCTGTTTCTGTCAGAGTGAGTTGGTATTTTGATAAACATAGGAATAAAATAGAGTAGTTTTTCTTAGTATAGTTTTGACATACAGTATAGTTCAAGAATAAAGGAAATATATTGTAGTTTTTTTTAGAATAAAACACGGAAAAAAATTTCTGGCGAATGCCACTATACGTCTGGTTGCCACAACTGAACAAAGTTCCGCTGCATGGAAGTTCGGTTACAGCAACCGAACTCGCGTACAGTAACTGAGTTAAGCTATATCAACCATACTGTTCAGCTGTGAGAGCTGAACAACCGTATCATCATATTTTTAATTTAGGTTATGTTTTTGACAGATGCTTTATTAACAAAAAAAATATATTAACTTCTACTTTTCCATAAAATCATCTTGTTATTTTTCTAGTTTCTATTTTACTAAAACATTTTCCTCAAAATTATCTATGAACAATTATTATTTATAATTAATATTTAATTTCAAAAACATAGGAAAAATACGGCTAACGTTATATGCGCATGCGTGTATAGCTGAGGGCACGATACTTCAGCTGAGACCACTATAAGTCTGGTTGTGGTAGCTGAACTCGATTACTTAAATTAAGTTCAGCTCTCACAGCTGAACAAATAGTTGCAGTCACTGAACGTATAGTGACTGCAACCATACTCCTGTGACTGAACTTTGTTCAGTGGCATTCGCCAGAAATTTTTTTCCGTGAAGAAATAAAATGCGTGTGTAAATTTTTCACATAGTTATGAAATTTTCAAATCGTTATAATGAAATAAAAATTTAAATCTAGTAAAAATAAAATCGAGAGAATGTTTTTTGTAAAACTAGAATTAAAAAAAATTTTTTTTGCAGAAACTCCGAATCATTTTAACACTAAGACTCAGCGCCGAATAAGAAACAAAATAAAAGATGGAATGGAGAATAGGCTTATAAGAAAAGCAATGCGTGGGAGTGAGAGGTTTTATACAAATAGAAAAAAAGTCTTAAAACTTATTCCCACACTGAGAAGATTTTTGGTTAAAAATAAGAAAAAATATTCTTGTAGTTAGAAGAAAACTTCTTCGCAATATTCTGTTTGAAAAAAGGAAAAAATAGTTTATTATGAACAATAATTGGTTTGTAATAAGAAAAATAAAAGTCTTGTTATAAACAATATTCTGTTTGTTTCATGAAGATGGTGTCTTGTTTAAAACCATAGATGGTTTGCTTCAAGACAAATACTTCTAAATGTAAACCACATTTCTTCTTGACACAAACCAAATTCTGTTTTTTTTATGCAGATGGCGTTTTGTTTCAAACCGTAGAATGGTTTTCTTCAAGAAGAATACTTCTCGAAAAATATGCCACTAGCTTCTTGTTACAAACGGTCGATGGTTTATAACAAGATAATACTTATTTCGAACAACGAAATGTTTGATACAAACGATGAATTGATTGAATATTTGAATTAAAAAAAAAAAAAAAAATTAATTAATATTATTTTGATAGTACATTGATTAGACAAGTGGATGAAGACGAATTTTTTTTTTTTTATTAACTATCGACCCTAATTGCCTCGAGCGGGAATCGAACTGGGGTCCAACCGGATGAGAATCTAACGCGTTACCGATGCACCACGGAACCGAACGTGATTCAAGAACTTTATTTGTTATACATCAAGAACGTTTAGATACAATCAATACATTACATACAAAACATATAATTATTATTCACTTTTTACTATGATGTTTTAATTGTGAATTAATTTTTAAAATTAGTTTTATTTTTAAAATAGTCATTTCTAAAAAAATTAAATTATGTCAGTTTATCTAAACTTGATGAAATTGGAATAAAATATCATTTTTCAACTTGTAAAATGCTAAATTTATCTTTTTATATTATTCAAATAAATTTAGTTTTTTACTTTTAAATTATTTAAACAATTATACACAATTTAACTTTTTAATATTATTTAAAAAACAATTTATTTATAAAACAGAATATATCAATACGATGAAAATTATTAAAATACAAGACACAAAAATATATATATATCATACGAGTTTACAAGTATAGTTCGGACACACCGTTTGGCTTGGTGGCTGGACTAGAAGCGAAGAGAGCGGAGTCTCTATCGACAAGCAGGGCTGAGTTCCCTCATACCCACACATATATACATGGCTGAAACACCTCACTGACTACGTCACCCGACGTCAGTGGGGTGGGAGACATCAAATATTTCCATCTCTCTACAAACTGTATTGAAAATAGAACTAATTTTCAAAATAAATTTATAATTAAAGAATCCTTCCTATTATAAAAACGACACTTGACCGCTTTTGATTCATGATGAGTTTAGTCGAAAATTTTTAGCATTTGTTTATAACTAATTATATTTTATTATTTTCTTTCGCATAATACATAACACGTTGCTACGTGTCGTTGTGTGGTTGCTACTTTGCTTCCTTTCGGCAATTAATTTATTTAAGTTGTGTCGTTCCTAAATCAAAAGTCATATTACAGCTTTTTATTAAGTTCTATTTATTCATATTTAATAAAAAAGTATTATTATATTCATGAATACAAATAATATATATAAATAAGTTAATATTTAAATAAGTAGAAAGTAAATGATAATTATATGTTTTGTATGTAATTTATTGATTGTATCTAAACGTTTTTGATGTATAACAAATATACTTCTTGAATCACGTTTGGTTCCGTGGCGCATCGGTAACGCGTTAGATTCCCATCCGGTTAGACCCTACTTCAATTCCCGCTCGAGGCAATTAGGTTTGATAGTTAATAATAAAAAAAAAAAATCGTCTTCATCAATTTGTCTAATCAATGTACTACCAAAATAATATTAATTAATTTTTTTTTTTGTTTTTAAATTTAAATATTCAATCAATTCATCGTTTGTATCAAACATTTTGTTGTTTGAAATAAGTAGTTAATTATCTTGTTATAAACCATCGACCGTTTGTAACAAGAAGCTAGTGGCATATTTTTCGAGAAGTATTCTTCTTGAAGAAAACCATTCTATGGTTTGAAACGAAACGCCATCTGCATAAAAAAAAAACTGAATTTGATTTGTGTCAAGAAGAAATGTGGTTTACGTTTATAAGTTTTCTTCTTGAAGAAAACCATTCTATGGTTTGGAACAAGACGCCATCTGCATAAAAAAAACAGAATTTGGTTTGTGTCAAGAAGAAATATGGTTTACATTTAGAAGTATTTGTCTTGAAGCAAACCATCTATGGTTTTAAACAAGACACCATCTTCATGAAACAAACAGAATATTGTTTATAACAAGACTTTTATTTTTCTTATTACAAACCAATTATTGTTCATAATAAACTATTTTTTTCTTTTTTCAAACAGAATATTGCCAAGAAGTTTTCTTCTAAAAAATAGAAGAAATTTTTCTCAGTGCATAGGTTAAGAAAAACATAATATAATTTTATTTTAAATTTCAATTCTGTTTGTGGCAAAAAAAATTGAAAAAAAAAAAGTTTCAAAAATTTTTATACATTATGACTGAAACCACCTCCAATCATGTTTAGACTTTTTTTCTATTTGTTAAATTTTTATTTTCAAAATCGGTTCCATCCATATTTTCATTATTTTTTTACGCACAGGTAGATATTCTGTTACCGCAAAATCGGTATGTTGTTGGCAACGATGCATGGACCAAGCTTTGGCTGATCCTTAGATGGCCGATGATTGGCATAACGCATGGGTTAAGCTTGCCTGACTCTCAAATGGCTATCGCTTGGTTGCTAATCATTGGCGAATCCTTGGCTGATACATTAATGGCCATTTCTTGTTTGCCAATCCCTGGCTGATACATTAATGGTCATTGTTTGGTTGCCAATGCTTGGCCAACTCCTGGCAGGTATTCAATGGCCGTTGCTGAGTTGCCAATCATTGGCCAATCCTTGGCTGATACATTAATTGCCATTGCTTGGTCGCCATTCGTCGGGAAAGGCTTTGGGTCCTCAAATAGCCAACGCATGGTTGCCATTACTGGCCAAGCTTCGGCTGACTCTCGGAAGGCCAAGAGTCGGTCTCTGGTTGATTCCATTCAAATCAGAAACTTATTCATCAGTTTCGTTATAGTTGCCATGGCCAAGTGGTAATGATTCAGGTTGTCAGACAGAAGACCCTAGTTCAAGTCCAGATAAAATCAAATGTCAGTATTGTTTAATCATAATTTCTCCAAATGATTATCAATAGTTTGTTTAATAGAAGCCATTTGGTTAAATAATGAATAAATATTTTTTTTTTCATTTTTTATTGGAATTAATAAATGGTAGGAAGCAATGGGCCATACTTGGTTTACCCTTGAGGGACTAACGGGCCATCAATGGCCGTTTATTGGCTCATGCTTGGTCAATCATCGGGCCAATCTTGGGAAACATCATTGGGCCATTCATGGCAGCTGATATTAAATTACCGTAACGCTCCAGGCTTGGTGCATTAATGGCCCATTAATGTTTGCCGATTATTGGCGAAAGTTCGCCAAGCGTCAGCCAACGCTTGGCCATGTTGTGTTCTCCTACACGGGTCAAATCCAAATTTTGAGAATCTTATTATTTATTTTACGGGTAGGAGAAAAAAGACGAGTCAAATAATTTTTTTTATTATTGTTATTTATTTATTCATTATTATTATTCATTTATTTATTATTATTCTTCAATTATTATTATTATTCATTTATTCATTTTTCTTTAAATACAATATTATTAGTCTTCATCATCCTTACCAATATTTATACAACAAGAAGGTGGTGGTCCATGATACTTGACAGGATTCAAACTAATAGTGCCGTGGCAGGATGAATAGAGTCATATAATGGATCAAAATTATTAAATAAAGTAGTATTATAGAATGAAGGTGAACATGCCTTCTTGATTTCCTCAAATACTCGTTTTCCTACACCTCCTGCAGTCATTATTGAATAATGTTGAAAAGTTTCTTCATGAATATGTACAGCTCCAAACTTTTAGAATCAATATTTTTTCACAAGCTTCCATCCACGTTTTGAGATAAGATAATGTCCTAATAGTTTTTTCATAAATAATAAACGGACATTTCCTTGTTAAAAAAAAAAACTTCCTTTACAACTATGGTCTGTAGACGGAAATTTTATAGTAAAATCTTCAAGCTGTACTGGTTAAGTATACAATTTTAGTATACTTTTGGTTACAATTACAATTGAATTACATTACAATTAAAGTATATGCTGGCTTCATTCCCACTTTCAATCATTCCCCTACGAATTAAACTTCTTCGATTGGATAACATCCCCTCCTCTTCCCCTTAATCGATTGACATATTTCCCTTGATCGATTGACCCCTCCCCCTTTGATTAACCCTTTCGATTCATAGTAATAATTTAATAGTTAATACGATTTTTAGAAGTTGTCTGTAGTGCTTGGTCTATTCGAGGATCCGCGATCATTTTCTACCTTTATGTCATTGAATTTTTAAAGTCTTTTCCTCATGGTGTTAAAAAAATTCAATGTTGGTTTTTTTAAAATACTGGTCCAAAAAAAACCCGAGTAGAAATTCAGTTCAGAATATGATCAAAACTTGATCAGGCAACTTGATCAAGAATTGATTAAAACGTAACGCAAAAATAGATCAAGACTTGATCAAGATTTTCGATCCAAAATTGATTAGGAAACATTATCAAAAATTAATAAAAAAAATGGATCAACAAATTATTATTTTTTTTTAAATTTTATTGATTTCATTAATTGCTTATTATTACTGTGATAGAGTTAAAGTTAAAGAGAAAGGTGAAAAAAGACAAAGAATATAATTAGATAATTACAGTGCGCGCTTCTAGACGGGATCAAACCTACGAACAAAGAATTACTTTTCTAAACGCATGCTTTAGCCCACTCGGCCACCAGACGAATGATGCGAGATTTTTTTTTTCCTCATTTAATCCTCATATTTTACATTCAGTCACAAGAGGCAAAAACGAAATTATATATTTGGAGAAAAATTAATAATCGGAGAAAAAAATTATGCAATATAACAATTATTTTTGACTATATAAATTAATTAATAAAATACGAATTTTTTTGTATTTATTTGATAGAGTTATTGTAATAAAAAATTATGGATACATATTGAAATGAATTATTCAATAAAAGTAATATTATATAGAGCTGTCATCAGCCGTATATTTTAAATATGATAAGTATTAGAAACTTTTGATGAAGATTCGATTAGGTCCACTTGTTCAGGATATGATTAAGATACTTGATGCCACCTTGAGCAGGAAAATAAGCTAAAAAACTTATATATTTTAGAATATTTAAGTTGATGATTTTTTGATCAAGATTTGACCAAGTTCACTTGATCAGGATGTGTTCATGATACTTGATGCCATCTTGAACAGGGAAAATTAAAAAAAAAAAAAATATTTATTTTAGATTATTTGACTTGATGATTTTTTGATCAAGATTTGACAAGGTTCACTTGATCAGAATGTGATCGAGATACTTGATACTTGATGCTATCTTGAACAGGAAAAATTGTTTAAAAAACTTATGTATTTGAGAGTATTTGACTTGATAAACAAGCCAAAAATTTGAATGTAAGTTATTGATGATTTCTCGTCGACTTTACATTGAAACCTCGGTAATATTTCTGAGTTTTGCCAGATACGACATTGACCTCATATATAAATGTAATTTTCATAGATAATTCCGATTGACAACCATATATTCACGTTGTATTCCGAAAAAAAGTAAGTATAAAATAAAAATTTTCACAGTTGCACGTGGAATCAAGATGATTCATTCAATAACACGGAATAACGCGTAGAATTTTCTACAATGACTGACAATCTTTTACGGGATACCCACGTAGACAATAAATAGAATTAAAAAAAAAGGAACTCGACAACTACGTGATTACTCTGTGAAAATTGATCGCAACCTTATAACTTCACGGGACGAAAAGGTTGTTTTCGAGTTCCCTTTTTTCTTAGAAATATAACAAATAAATAAATTGGTACTCTCAATTAATTCCTTAGCAATTTGCCAAAAAAATTTAGATTCATTATGGCCAATATTGCTGAAGAATTAATCAAGATTACTAAATAATTTATTTAGCTACATTAATTCCTTAGCTACTGCTTGTCTTTAGACATTTGAAATTATAATAATAAATTACATGTGTTTTGTTTGTTTAACAAATGAATGACTAAGGACAAGCAGTAGATAAGGAAAAGATGTGACTAAGATATCAATGTAGCTTACCACATGATTTCTTCGGCTACAACAATACCTCAGCTACATTTTTTCCTTAGCTACTGCTTGTCCTGAGACATTTTAAATTATAAAAAAAAAAATTTTAGTAACGAATTCGTTCTATTGAAAATTGAAAATTTTCAAAACTTTGGCGAGAGCCTGTGTGGTTCATCTCGATTATGTCGAATTCATTACAGTTTAATTTTTTTTATAATTTTAAATTATATGGTTGAATATTTATTGTTTTTTTTTGCCCCAACGTGCTCTGTTAAATTATGTACACAAATCAAAATACAAATAAAAAAAATTTGAGGTTATACTTCATGTATATTAGTGGTTTTATTAAATTTGTTCAAGAAATAGATCAATACAAATATAAAAAAAATAAATCGTTCAATTTACTTTTTTTTTAACTAAACGTATCTTTTTTTTTTAAATCATTTTTTTAAATACTTTTATTTATAAAAATTTTTCTATGGCAATTTTTTTTTCTTTTCAACAACGTGATGATTTAAATAACTATTTTATCGATCAAGCAAATTATAACCACAGCAAAGAAACTTTTACGCATGCGCGCATCCTTTTTTTGTCGAAAAACAGTGTTAAAATTTAAATTGTTAGTTGTTTGTACTTTCAATAACTTTTGAACAAATAAACATAATAAAATTTTGTGAAGCCCAAAAAATTTCTGATTAAATTTCTGAGAACCACACTTTCTTCTAACAAATCGTTAAAAGCAATCCTTCATGGCTATTGTTTTATTAGAACATACCAGACACTACTTATTATTATAAACAATCGAGCGTTTTTTTTTAAGACAGTATGGCTCTCGGTATTTAAAAGACCAACAATTTCAGACTAAATGGGAGTATATAAGTTAATTTTTTAAGAAGTCATAATGATGAAGTGCTTCAAAATAATAATCATAAGTCAATTTATATAATATTCTCACATATTATTCAATAATATTTCTGAACGGTCGTTATATTAAAATAAACTTTTTCAGAAACGACAAGAAAATGTGAATCCAAACAGACCATTCTATCATGAAGTGTTAGAAGGGGTAGGCTTGAATTTAGATGAACCAAGAGCTCACCCGAGGGTAAAAATTTTCTGTTCTATAATATGTTTTCTTGAAATATATAAATAAATATAAAATAAAAATAATTATAACTTACAGGAATGGAAGCATTTACATGGAATAGTATAAGTCAAAGCTAGTGATTATGTATCAATTCCTAATCCAAGAGTGATGAAAAAAAATGAAGCATCTTATGCTTCTCAACTTATTAAGCTTTTAGTACCAGGAACGGTTTTAGCGACACATTCATGCACTGGAAAAAAATCTAACGCTTTTCCGAATCGAGCAGCCAAACCTGAAATAGACGAAAGAATTATCACAGCCGTTTACGGTAATTTTTCGCTCTCGCTTTTTTAATTTATTCTATAATCTATATTTCGATATATAACCATGTTGATTGCTTTATTGACTTCATATTATATTTGTAATATATTGATTTGTTAATATTTTTTATTCGAGAAAGTATTGAGGTTGAAAGTCAATCGCATCGGTGGACGAAGTTTGGGCCTGAGAGGGTGCGCATCTACATATGGTTATAAAAAAATTTTCAGTGCTCCTCTGTCCAAAATATATTCACTATACTGGCAGGTTCTTGGTAGTATGTGTGTATGTAGTCTATCTAGTAGTGTACATAGGAGAGTTCTGGGACAACCCCCCGCTGTGCCCCTCCCCGCGAGGCCGCACCCCAGGGGGCCCACGAATTAATTAAATAATTAGAGCAATGTCGCCATGGGGGGTCCCGATTTTTTTTGTAATACGTCATATTGGTTTTTCCGTAAGTCGCCATATTGGATTTTTTTTTGACGCCATATTGGTTTTTCGCAAGACGCCATATTGGATTTCTTTTTTGATGTCATCTTTGGATTTTGAAAGACGCCATCTTGCGTTATTATTATTAATGGAAAAAAAAAATATTTTCCCCAACCGGGATTTGAACTCGGACCTTCGGCATGAGAGTTTGGCACGCTATCCTCTAAAACAAACAAGCGATTATGCTATATTCTATCGGTAAAAGAATATTTCTTCATATATTATCCAATCAAGAACTAAATCGCCTTCGATAGCTCAGTTGGTAGAAGCAATGGACTGTAATTGGTTTAATTAAAATATGAAAGATATCCAGAGGTCGCTGGTTCGAATCCGGCTCAAAGGAATATTTTTTTTCTATTTTATATAAAAACAATGTTGATGAAATCAAAAAAAAAAAAAAATTTGTCTTGATGATGGTTCAAACTGAGGACTAATCATTTTATAGGTTAGTACCTTAGCTCTTGCATCATCAAGACAAATTACAGAAAGTATTGTAAGTAATTTCATTATTTCATCATCTATTTGATGTTTGTAAAATAAGTTATGGAGGGGGTAAAAATGGTAGGGGTAAATAGGAAGTGGAAGGGATGGAGAAAGAGGGGAGTGGTTGAGTTGAGTTGAGTTGAGTTGAGTTGAGTTGAGTTGAGTTGAGTTGAGTTGATATATATTGTAACGAGATTTGGCAGATCTCGCGCTCCCGAAAATGATTAGAGGTCTGGTCTGAGGGGTTTTATCGACTAAGACGCTAATTAATACCACCGGTTTGTGAGTGGCCTCGGTAGTGACATCCATTTTCGCCTGAATGTCAGTGTTGACTTGGTAGACATCCACCATGAGTGGATAATCCGGATTCCTACCCTGGCTACGTCAGATTCGTATCCCCTACTTCGACACTCCCACTGGAGAGTCGCATCGAGGTGTGCGGACAGATGGTCGTATGGAGTGGGTCAAACGGGAGTGGGGATATAGAGTCCATAAAACTGGTGATCGCTAGCATCTCACTGCCAGTCGTCGGCCGGCTCTCGGAGCTGGCTGATGGCACCGGGACAGGTAACAGTCCGTGGTTGGCTTCCGATGAAGCTAGCTGACTCCTTGGTGGAGTTGGCTGGTGACTTGGTGATGTCGACATACTCCTATGAAGGAGTTAGTTGGTGACACTGGTGAAGCTGGCATGACTCCTTGGTGGAGTTAGCCGACTTAGACGTTGACGTCGACTGGATCCTAGGGTGGAACTAGTTGATGTCACTGATGAGTCCAACAAAGCTCCCGATGCGTGGTGCATGCTCCCGAGGGTGATTTATAATGTCGCTACGCTACATAGGTAGGACGTTGTATATCACTCGCTCTCTCACTCTAGTGTAGTTACTTGCTGTCAGGGTAACCTATAATCGAGTAGTCAAACGCATAAAGTGATCCGGCGTAAGACCAGCGTGGCTGCGGATGGACTTTATGTTTGACTACTTGGTGCACTAGAGTGAGTAGGCAATAGGAGGATATTTGGTAAAGCCTGCGAGGTACAAATATCCTCGTTCTCGTATTGACTTAGGTTATGCGAGTTAGTTAAACCAAAGTTAATGATCACGGTAATAACCGCCACCGCGGGGTGAGGTTATTACGCTCCAGGCCAATACTAAAAACCATATACATTTTAGTAATGGTGCCAAAGTGACGTTTTCGGAACCAATATTGTAGACCGCGCCCCTCTACCATTTCTTATTGAACTAGTCGCTACCGAAATGGCCGTTGGCGGCCATTGCTCCCGAAACCACCCCACGGTCCATTGGTTGCCGTTATACACCAGCTGGCTCCCTCCTGGCGGTAAGAGAGGAGGATGGTGAGAAATCCTCGTTGAAACCCATAGTAATTGACACTTCTACTTTATCGGTGGAAAAATTAGTTACAAAACGGCCCCCAACATGGGGCCTGCCATGGCAGGTTTCGAAGTGACACTCACCGCAAAATCGGGAACTTGGTACTGTAGTTCCAACTCTTGCCGCATCAGGGCTTGGCGTTAGTGTGCTCCATTCTCATTGGTCATGTGAACCCCTCGCGTGATTGGTGAGGAAGACGGAGTTGCGCAGACGGTCAATACTTGCTGTAGCAATTGGAGGGGCGGAATATCGAGCTCCCACGCGTATATAAGGAGCTGCTCCGAGTGAAGAAGCTCATTCCTTGTCTGGTTACGACGAGGGATACAGCTCTGGAATAAGCTTGTGTGATAGCGAATCCTTAAGCTGTGATATGGAATAACGTTGGTTATTCGCTCACGTGACAATTTGTCAGAGTTTTTGCAGGCTGCTCGCTTGAACTCATGTAGTTGTTGGTTCCCGATGTATCTTTAGATACAGGACTCGGTAGTTCTCGGACACGGTCGTAACTGTTTGGTACAGTACACGACAGGCTAAAAAACTACGATCTCGGTAGATCTCGGACACGGTCATGACTGTTTGGTACAGCATACGACAGTCTGAAGATCTACGTTCTCGGTAGACTTTGGATAGTCTTAGTCGTTGGAAAACTAAGACAATCTAAAAAGGCTACGCTCACGGTAGTTTCGAGACATGGTCTTGGCTGTTTAACACAGGCTAAGATAGTCAAAAGAAACTACCTTCCCGGTGGTTCTCGGGCATAGTCGTGGCTGTCTTGTACAGGCTATGACGGCCTAAAGAACTACGATCCCGGTAGGCTCTGAAGGCGATCTCGGCTGTTTTCGTACAGGCTGAGATATTTCAGGAATCTACGCTCTCGGCTATTTCCGCTGATGTCCGGTGGATCCCCCCTTCCAGGGAAAGATGCGCTCACGGGCTTCTCGCAGGATTAAAGAGGAGGGATGCAAGACTCCCACCACTCAAAACGGGGTATATAAGGCCGATCCCGAGTTAAGGGAAATCACTTCTGGCTTTAGCGAGCTAGAGAAAGGTTCTCTGGACGCTCTCGATATGGCTGATGACCAAAAACCAGGTGCCTCTGGCGAGAAACCAGAGGAGGCTCCCGAGGTAGTAGTAGTGAACCCACCATTAATAGGAGGCAGCTCCGAGAATGTTGGGAATACTCTACTGTTGAAGACAGTGCAGGCTTTCCTAGATGGGATGCGCAATATAGAGACTTGTCTTGAAGCTTTGGAGCCTCGTAGTAGAGGCAGACCACGAAAAGATGGGAGTCGTGCGTCCTCTCCTGGAAGGCTAACACCAGAGCTTCGTGTGGAAGAACTTACACCGCCGTTTGGTAGTGTGGTTGACCACGTGTACGTCCCAGAGTTGGAAATTCCGAAACTTGACTTGGAACGTCAAGAGGGAAACCGTTTGAATTACTAAGTTGCTGGTTCCAGAACGTACAGTTCTCAGGTCAACGAAGCGAAGACGTGGAATATTTCCTGTCTCGTATCGAAGACGCTGTCGAAAGTTTCCCTATACGGGAAGAAGACCTTTAAGGAGTATTGCGTGGATGCCTACGCGATACAGCCCTATTGAGGTTCCGAGAGAAACGATTCGGTAGCTGGCGTGCTGCTCGCACGGCTTTCAGAACTCGTTTCTCTGATCTCGATTTTCAAGCCACCCTAGAGATGGAGATATTATCTCGAACTCAGGGGTAGTATGAGAATGTCTGCGAATACATTTCTAAGATGAGAGCGCTAATCGCAAAGACGCTCCCGCCATGGCCTGAGACTCGCAGAGTACAAGTACTCTATCGAAATCTGTTGCCAAACTTCCGATTGGGTCTACAGTTTGATGAATGTTTATCTCTAGACGTACTAGAGCATAGACTGCGAAGACAGGAGAACATGGAATGCTCCCGTAGTTGGCAACCTCCGCGTAAACCGGAGGAATCCATGTGTCCAAGCTTAGCTTATCGAGAACCCCCTCGACTAGCCAAAGCTCTCGAGGAAGACGGAATCCTCTATGATGAGGAAACTATCGATCCTGATCTCGAAATGTTGGATGCTTTGGGTCGTCTAAGGTTCCAGGGACCAAGGCATTGCTATAACTGCAAAAGCACTGAACACCAGTTCAGAGTTTGCTCAGAGCCGCCGACATTGATCTGTTACCGGTGTGGAAAACCAGGGCTCACGTATAAAGAACCGTTGCAACCCGGGACACGCCAAAACGGTCGTGTAAAGCACCCTGTCGTATTGACCGTTAGTATTACCCCAAGACAGGAAGATACATTTGAATTGGCTACCCCGGAACCTAACCCTATTTGGGATAGGTTGCGAAACACTCTCGGTCCTGGTCGAAAGATTACTTTCTACCTAACGATTAATACCGGAGGACGTTCGATCGAGGCGTTAATGGATTCTGGCGCGACTCGCACTTTTGCAGGCCATAGAGGCATCGAGTTGCTTAAGAAATCAGACATTAAGCCGGTCAGATGTCCAGGTAGAAAGGTTCTGGTTGCCAACAAACAGATAGAAGTCTGTATTTCTTTTCTTTTCTTCTTCTTTTTTGACCATTAAAAGATAAATTGTTTCATGAATAGATTCATTTTTGCTTATATAGGATGGTACAACCCTTTCTTTTCTACGTTTTTTATTTTTTTTCTCATCGTCGTCACTTTCATTATCATCACCATAATCATCATTCTCTATCCCATAAATATTAATTTTTAACTCATTGTTTTTTTCAAACATTTTTATTTTTTCCCATGTTATTGGAAAAGTTATTCCGCTGCAATTTCATTTATCAACATGTTTTGCATAGTGACTCACGCGCTCACTATGGTAAGACGCTTTGTATAAACATGCCAAAACTGACCATATGAAACAAAAATTATCAGAATTTTTAATCTTCACAACTGAATGAGTTTTAATTATCCATGCTGGCATTTCAACAAAAGATGAATTACCACCTTGCAGTGGTATGTAATCATTTATTTGGATTTCAAGATGAAGAATTTCATGCAGTTTCCAACCAGATCCATTTAATTCAGCTTCCTCAACATCTTCTATAAAATGATCAAAATTTTCCTTAAATAATCGGCTTAGATCTAATGATTGTAAAACCTCAAAACTGCCTTCACTGAAATATTTTGTTTCAACTTCTACACTATTATTCGAAAATTTTTTGATTTCATAGTTCAGAGCTAATACAGTATTGACTTTGAGTGCATTTTTATCTTGTAAAATAAGAGCTATCTGACTAATTAACATTTCTTCAGCGTCAGAAAGAAAGTCTTTTACATCTTTATGTTTTAAATTAATTATAATGCTAGTCTTTATCCTGTTTCTGAATACATTTTCTAAATCTTGCCATTCAATGTAATTTTCAGTAGTATCGTTTGATACATCAACTGTTGAAGATGCACCTGCACCTCGTACTTGCAAACTTTGTAATCTGAATAAATAAGTTGTCAGTATTCCCACTGTTGCCTGAGTGCATTTTTTATGAGCACCTGGCAGACTTGCACATGATCTATTATAATTTGCAATATCTCTGCGTAATAAAATAATTGTAGAATTGATTTGATCGTGATCCAGGACCTGGTGTAAACGTTCAACTATTTTTCGATAATCCTCTCGACGTTGTCTGCATTGTGTGTTTAAATCCATTTTATTTGAATTCATTGTATTTTAATATTTGTTTGGTTAACCTAAAAATCGAAAAAATATTAATGTAGAATGATGGCAAGTGAAAATCTATGGATAATTGACGTAAAAATTTCAAAAAATATTTAAAAATTGCAAAGATAATGATGGATTATAAAAGATTTTGAGGTTATTTTTTTATAGAAAAATATCCATGTAGAGTGATAGCTGATGAAAATCTAAGAATAATTGATTTGAAACTTTTGAAAAATATTCAGAAATTGACAAGATAATGATGGATTACAACAAAATTTTAAGGTTATTTTTTATATAGAAAAATAACAACCTGGTGCAAAAGATATCGTTGTAGAATGATAGCTAGTGAAAATCTAAGGATGGTTTATTGAGAAATTTCATAAAATATCTTAGGATTATAAAAATACTCATTGCTTATTAAATTGTGGTTAAAACTCACCTGATATTTTTATATGACTATATTTCGTTTTGACAGCAGACCACAGTGAATGTGACAGAAGAATGAGTTAGATTTACTATCATTTATATAGCTTTATCCCCACTTTTTTGATGACCACTAGCGACACCATCACACTAGCGTTACCATTTTATTTTTCATGGACTCCTAGCGACATTTTCAATAACTATTATCAACACTCACTAAAATTCGGAAACAGGAAAATAATTTATGTGAAAAATAAAAAACCATATAATAGGGATTAATTAAAAAAACAACATACTTGAAAAATGTAAATTTATTTATTCAATTAATATTCAAAAAAACAAATAATCTTGTGACCACATTGGGTCACGACAAATTCGTCTCTTTCTGGACTCCTCACTTGGCACGTAGCAGCAATTATAATAGTCTGCATCCTCGACCCTCCCAACCAGCCCCTCCGGTTCCAAAATGACGGTGTCTGCATCATCATCATAGTCACCATCTTCATATTCTTGCTCACGAGTATCTCTGGTTACTGAAAAAAAAAAAAAACAACAATGAATTAAAATCTTTTATTGAAAAATTATTGAAAAATAAAAAATTATTAAGAAAATACTTAGAATGTATTACATCATCATCATCATCATCATCACTGACCAAGTCATTGAGAGGTATATCCATTACAGCATCCTGTAAAAAAAAAACGATAAAAAAAAAAAATAAAATAAAAAAGGAAAAAAATAAAAAAAAATAAAAAAGGAAATGCAAAAACTCTACCGAAAAAAAAATGCAAAGACTCTACCAAATAAATGCAAAGACTCGACCAAATAAAATGCAAGGAANATAAAAAATGAATTAAAATAAAAAAAAAAAAAAATGATAAATGAATGAGAAAAAATAAAATGATAAATTACCTCGTCTTCCATTGCTGCCTCGTCATCACCATCATATCGTGCGTCCTCTTCATCTGCAACAAAAAAAAAATATATATAAATTAGTAACTGAAATTAATAAAATAATTGAAAATAATTTAAAAAAATATAAAAAATTACCTTGGGAAATAAGAATGGGCACGGTGACGACTTCCAATGACTCCTCGTACTCCTTCTCCAACCTGTATAGCGTGAGGATCCTTGCTCTAAAACGCTGCTTCAAGAGCCTCTTCCACAAGCATACTCTCTGAAATTATAAATAAAATAAAATAAAATAAATTCAAAGAAAAATTTTATATTTTTTATTGTATTTTCTTTTAATTTATTTTATTTATTTTATTTTATTTATTGTTTTTATATAATTAATTAGCAGTTTTTCTATTATATTTTTTCTTTGCAAAACACGTGCGTAAAAAACGTGTTCAGAAAAGAAAAAAATATAATAAAAAAACCGCAAATTTATTAAATAAAAACAATAAATAAAATAAAATAAATTAAAAGAAAATACAATAAAATATAAAATTAATAAGAGAAACAATAAAAAGATTAGTTAGAACACGTGCTTGATGATGCAATTCTCAAGCACATGTTCAGAAAAAATAAAATATCATAATAGAAAACCACACCAATTAATAAATGAATACAGAAAAACAATAAAAAAAGAAAACAAATTAATTAATAAAATAAAAAAAAATGACTTACTCTTTTATTATTTCTTGAATTTATTTTGTTTTTTTCTTTAAAACTGCTATCAAACAACCGCATCACTCAGAGAACCGAACTTGAAGAAAATCGTTTAGAGAAAACGTGGATAATCGCAAGCCATAGAACAAAATAAAGTTCAAGATGGAATATGCTGCAAGACGGAACGAGACTGCAGAGCCCTCTTGCAGAGAAAATAAGAACTATTTCACCAACATATTCCGCGGGCATTTAAAAATTTAAAAAAATTCAAAAATTAAAAAATTCAAGATGGCTTCATATGAAAAATAATAATAATTAAAAAAAAAAAAAACATGACGTCTTAGAAAAATATTAATAATTCGAAAAATAATAATAATAATAATAATAATCCAATATGACGCCTTACAAAAAAAATCGGAACCCCCCATGGCGACATTGCTCTAATTCATTAATTAATTCGCGGACCCCTGGGGTGAGGCCTTGCGGATTCCGGGAAATTACCCGCGAATCACAGCGAATTATTTTGGCTTTTATATGGGACCAAAAATTCAAAAATTGCATAATTGGAAATTCTATTTACTTTCAACCTTAAGAAAATTTATCCAAAAACAAATAAATTATTTGTTCTGAATGGCATAACGAATGCATGCAACTCAGCATCATCAAAAGTGGACAAGCAAGCTTCTAAAAATTCAGGCAGCAACCAATGGGAATTGATTGCCAAAAATAAACAAAATATATTGTAACGAAATTTATTATTTCGGGGGTTCTCGAAATAAATAGTCATCAGAATGGATACTGATTATTTATTTGTTAACGCTTGCGTGTTGATAACTGATAGAAGTTAGTTATGAACAAATAAAGGATCACTAGTGTAAGGCTCTGTGTGGGGTCAAGACTATTATATATGACATCAATGGGGCGCCTATTCGATGTTTATAAGATGTCTTGACGTAAACCTTATTGCGGTGATGGCTCCACTCCTCCGTCGAAGAGACGAACTCACCGAAGGCTGCGTACGAAGCCTGATCGTAAACCTATTCGTGTTTTGAATGCGTGCGGCGCATGTCCGAGGCGATAGGTAGGGGAGTGCTACTGAGTGGGGTTAAAGATCACAGCAGCTAAGCACTCAACGTCGTCGCGAGATGACACAACTTGTCTGGCTCTCGAACTGATCACTACCTTCTCTTGACTGGCTCTCTTGGTTCACTACTGGTTCTCTCGACATCGTTTTGGATATTTCGTAAAGGCTCTCTAGGTATCAGAAGTTAAGTCCTGGTGGAACTCTACCCGAATTTCCAATGACAGACTAATACTAATGATCACGCTATATGGTTCTCTTAATATAATAATAATTATATTCTCACTACGCAATGTGTATGTGATGGTTAGACCATCATCACACATAGATGTGTATGTGTGAGTTCACGAATAGATCGCTGTAAATAATAACAATAATAATAATATTGAGATATATTATTATTGCAATGGCAACGTATGTGTAAGACCTGGTCACGATGGCTCGCTGTATGGTTCCCTATACGAAATACTCATTTCATATGTAGAATATTTGCTCCTACACTTATGATAATTGTGACGTCAGTATTTACTATAGTATAGTCGCAATGTAATATAGACGTATGTAACACACTCTGCTTGGTTCACGATAGTTCTCCCAGGTTTGGTTACGTATTTCATAATCCAATCAGGCGGACCGTGCTCCTCTACCATTTCTAAGACTGAGTTAGGTTCACGCTTTTTTTGTTCTCGTTACTCCTACGGCTGTTGGTTTCCGAGATAACCAACATGGCTCCCCCCGGTGATTCAGAGGAGGATGGTGAGAAATCCTCGTTGTTAACCTTGGTCGATAGTTCTCGCCGTGCAGGTCAGAAAATCGGTTACAATATTAATCCAATAAAAAGAAAGGATAAAAAAAAAAGCAATGATATTACTCTTGGATAATGAATTCTGTCATAACGATCACTGTATACACATTTTCATTAATATCTTCAATATCTATTATCTGTTTCAGCAAAAGTAAACTAAGATTGATAAAATTTACGAAAATATATAATTGGAATAATGTAAATTTAATTAAAGTAAGTTCAATCAATTCTAATTTTTATGATTTCTATAATCTTGATCTCGATGTACTATCACAATTTTTATATTAAATTCAAAAATTCAATTTTCGACGGAAAAACAATTTTAAAAGAATTTATTAAAATTTAGTTTAACAAAAATTAATGATTATCGAAAAATGATAATAGTTCATCATCTATAATGTTATTTATATAACCAATATCAAATAGAAGAAAAAAAAATGTCGATGATAACAATAGATAAATAATTTCTCAGGTAATTGATATAAGTTGATAATAGTTGACAAATTTTATTTCATGAATATCAATTTTTCAATATGATAAATTCGATGTATTATATTTATAATTATCACAAGAATGAATCAAATTCGATAGTAGATTTTTTTTTTATCTTAATTTTATATAAGTATAAAATTTTTATTGTAGCAATTAATTTTTAATGATAGATTAAAAAGTTCATGTATAAAATGTATCAATGTTCAAAAAAAATGAGATGTACAAAAAAAAAAAAAAACTAAAAACTAATAATTATAAAAAATAAGAATAGTAAATCATTTATGAAAATTAAAAAAAAAAGTTATATTCAATAGCAAAATTTTTGTTAAATTTATATTTAATAAACTCATTGTACGTAGAAACATAAAATTTTCATATGATAACACTCGATATTTTATATAAAATCAAATAGTCGAACATCTGAGATACCTGAAATTAATAATAATTGATAAAATTAATAATATTTTACAAAAAGATTCAACAGGAGCGTCATATATAAAATTAACAAATTGCTCAATAGGTTTACACGAATATAAAATATTAATTGATATCAATAACACTTACCTTTTTTTAATTAATTATTACTGAAAAATGAAACGTTATGAACAAAAATAATAATAACAAGTATGAACTGTTGATAATAATTTAAGAAACTTTTAAAAGTATATTGTCATTTTAAACACTAATAAATAAATATATTGAAAATACTAAAAATTTTCGTGTTTTTCTATTTGTCAATAAAAATTTTTTTGATCATAACAGATAATCTTGTTATTTTTTTTTTTTATACATACCCCAATGTTCTTATAAGATACACTTAGTAGATGGAAAATTACGATTTTTAGTTTCTAACATATCGTTGGCTTTGAATAAATAAATTCGTCATATATATTCACTGGTGATATTTTTATTTTCTTTTACGAGAGAGAAACATGATTTGATGTATCTGATAAAACTCTTTTAGTGCTATCTAATGATCATCAACATTTTTTTTATTTCTATCAAAATTGAGATTAAAATAATTTTAATTTTAATAAAATTAATGCTTACTGGTAATTTCGTGTAAATCACAATAAATATGTATTGATCAATTCAATTAATCAAATCAATCTATAATGAAAAACCTTCTCTTGATTCTTTAAATGTTCCAACAGATTATTTATTGACGTAGTCAAGAGGAGAAATAAATAATAAAAAACAAAAAAATAAAGATATAAATAAAAGAATTCATAATTTCCTACTTTTATAGCCTAATATTATAATTCGTTTCGGCTCTCTGTTGTTTTTTTTTTCTCACCACCCATTCTGAAGAAGTTTTACTTAAAAAAAAACGAAAAAATCTATTATGAAAATGTAACGGTTAATTTTGTTTCATGATTTTATTATGATCTTAAACCACTTAAATTTCCAATTTTCGAAATTTATTCTTTATATACTACTAATAATCATTTGCTCACATATATTTTTTAATACCTTTTTAATATTTTTTTATTGTAACAACTAAAATAGTAATCAAAAGTCACCAAATGTATTCAATATCATCTGTTATCCCTCATCTCGTTTTTTGTTATATTATTTTATTTATTTAACTAAGCACATATATATATTTTTGATTGCTGCTACAATCAATGAGCTGGGAGAAATCGTGGTACTTACTATCGTATAATTATCGATATAAGAGGTTATTCAAAAATAATAGAACAATTTAAATTGATAGTCATGCACCTTATGGTTTAGTGGCTTATAAAAATTAGCCAATTTTTTATAAAAATTGTAAAAATAATGGATATCATAGTTTTATTATTATTTGAAATCATAATTATTATATTTGCAGTAATTGCTTTATAAGAATTTCATTAATTTCATAAATTCAATTATTGCTGATGCAATTTTTTTTTTAATGGACATTTATTTTTTCAAAAATCTCACAATAGGCATTAGCGGATGTGTATTATGGAGTATTAGTCAATCGATCAAATGAACATGTTTCGATAATCTCGACTATCAGTTATCCAACGATTTCCCGATACTTATTAATAAGGTCTATCCGATTTTTTTTATTTGAGGTTCCGGTCTTCCCAGGTGATTTTTTCTGGTTAGAAAATATATTATTATATTCCAGACCTTCACACATATTTGCCATCAGTAATTGATCTACTATGATTATAAATCTATATTATGTATACATAATAACTATATATATGAGCAGGAACGCCAAATATAGACGTCAGTTTGAGTGACCTATACTCAAAACTTCTCGAAATTTTGACACATTGTAGTCCTCGATAAAATACAGTTCCGTAATTTCTTTGAGATTCTTCCATCCATTATTTTGGCTGTTATTGTATGAGGCATTTCATCAAAATCAGTAATTTTTTTTTTTTTGTTTCATTTTTTCAGTATTTCATTAGGAAATAAAAAGATAAGTGAGAATAATTTTTTATATAAAAATTCCTTAGCTTTTTGAAGAAGATATCATTTTTTTATTTTGACGTTTGTAACACTTTGTCAATTCAGTTTTTCGCACAAAAAGCTGTTTTAATAGCGTTTCACCATATTGAATGTTTAAAAAATTTTTTTTTTAAAAAGCTCAGAAAATGTCACAAGGAAAAACATAAAACTCAAGTTTACTTCTCTGTAAAAACGGACGGAATCAACAAATATGCAAAAAATTAATTTTAAATTGTTAGTTTTATCAAAGTTCAAAACTCAAAATTCATCAACTAATAGTTGTATTTACTTTTTCAACCAAATGTAAAAATAACCATGTGACTTTTGTTGACTTATGTATGATAATAATAATGATATTCATAATACTATTGATGATAATAACAATGATAGTAATATTGATTATTGGTTGTTTCTCTCAATCTGGATATACAACGATGAATAGCAGACGTAAATAGTGACTATTTGATGAATAACTATTTCTATCGGAAAAATAAGCCGAGAAAAAGGAATTCCACCAAAAGTTCGAAAACAACTTGAGAAAATTTGGTAGAATAATTTTTGCAAGTAATATTGTGATTGAGTTTGTTTTCCAAATATTACGAAAAAGCTGTGTAATTTTTAAATACTATTTTTGACATTTTTATCTTTTTGTGATGGTTGTTGCACAACTATTTTGTGAGTTTGAGTAATAAATATGAATAATAACAAAATGTCAGATAAAGTGAATAATATTTGAAGCCCAAGACATCATTATCAACGAATTTTTTTGAGATATAATTAATTTCTCGCATGTTAAATTTGATGACAATGAAAAATGGTTGCTGTCAGTGAGTGACAAAACATCATCAAGTGTCGAAGATCTTCAACCTTTGTTAAGAAAAGATTTATCAGTAAGTTGACTTGATGATTTGTCAAATGATACAACAAAAACA
>MKYW01000316.1:7100-55149 GCA_015776835.1 Aphidius ervi | reverse complement strand
GTGGAATTGAAATGAAATTCAATAAAGAGCAAATTCAATTTTTATTGTACATATCATTCAACGATTCCCAGGATAAAAAAATTTTGAGTACGGAAAAAGTCTTTAGGCCTGAAAAAGTTTAGAAAAAAAAAGTAATGAAAGTATGGAAAAAGGTCTGAAAACGTACAAATTTGACGACAAAAGTATTATTTTGATTGAAGCCTTTAATTTCGTTCTGGAAAAAGTTCTGATATTCAGAACAGGCTATTTTTTTTTTTCTCAAGATATTCAAATTTGATATGGAAAAAGTATTTAATTTCAAGACTTTTGCCTGGATACGTTGTGAACATTAAAAAAGTCCTCGAATCCAATACAAAAGTACTATTTAACAAAAAACTTGAAAATGTTTTTATCGGCTAAAAGAAACTAAGTTCTTTTTTTATTATGGACTTTAATATGGACTTCAAAAATTTTAATTTTGGCTAAATAGAACTGAGTCCTTCACACTTAAAAATTTTTTATGTAGAGTCAAAAAAACTAATTTATAAATAAAGAGTTTATAAAATAGTTGCTTTTTCTACAAACAGATTTTATTTTAGAAAATTACAGCTCATGCATTAATTAATTAATGCGTTTGTGTAATGTAATATTGATTTGAGTATGATCTGATAAATTATTTCATTAAGTTAATAAAAAATAAATAAACGAATATAAATTATATTATAAATAAATTTTATAATAAATAATGTTAAATAAATAATTTATAATGAATTTTTTAATTATTCTCAGCATAATTATGATAATAACATTATTGTTTAATCAGGACCACCGAAAAAAGTACTGGAAAATTCTTGATTTCCAAAACCTTTATTGTATGGAAAAAGTTTCGAAATTCCGTACTTTTTAGAAGTAACTTCCAAGAGTCTTATTTTTTCATACTTTTTCAGGACTTTTAAACAGTCTTGAAAAAGTAGTGATTTCGACAACCATCAAGATTGGTCTTATTTCAAAACTATATGAGTCTTGTTTTTCAAGACTTTTTCCGTACTTAAAATTTTTATCCTGGGTTATGAAACAATTGATCCGCTAGGATTGCATAGAACTATATTGAAATGTATGATGTTTATTTTGAAATAGCTTGTTTGCCTGAAGAGTTACAGTACAAATTAAGAAAAAATTTTTCTTTCAATGTTATTTCATTCATTAGACAAAAATACTACGAAGTATGGTATAATTTTGACCAAATTATTAATAAATTATCGAAGGATTAGATAAAGAAAGTATTTATGTTCGTATTTCTATTCTATTTATTAATATATTTGTAATAAAATTATAATTTATTAGTTATTAAACAAATAATAAAAAATGGTTGAAATCATCATAAGAGCTAATGTTAAATATTATTTTCATTAATTCATCTAAAAAAAAATATTTAACCGATCAATATAAGAAAATAATTATTCCGTTGTATTTAGAAATGAAATGATCTAACTGTGTACAAAATTCCAGAACATTAAAAAAGCATAACTTCCTTACGGTTCAATAAAAACAACATATTTTAGAAATTTGAAATTTATTTTATTCATTNTATAGACGTATGAAACACACTCTGCTTGGTTCACGATAGTTCTCTCAGGTTCGGTTACGTATTTCATAATCCTATCAGGTGGACCGCACCCCTCTACCATTTCTAAGACTGAGTTAGGTTCACGTTCTTCTTCTCGTTACTCCTACGGCTTTTGGTTTCCGAGATAACCAACATGGCTCCCCCCGGTGATTAGAGGAGGATGGTGAGAAATCCTCGTTGTTAACCTTGGCCGATAGTTCTCGCCGTGCAGGTCAGAAAATCGGTTACAATGTATATATATGTATAATATATTATAATAATATAAGCATGTATATATATATATAATTTTATTATTATATACATATAATCATTCAAAAATATAAAAAGTTTTTTATAACAGACAAATAAAGTTGCTGTAGTGATACATTTGTAAAGGAATGACAACCATACTTTTTATAGCTGAATAACTTTTATCAGGTAACTGAGTTCAGCTGTGACAGCTGAACAGTATGGTTGATATAGCTTAACTCAGTTACTAGGACGCGAGTTCGGTTGGTGTAACCGAACTTCCATGCAGCGGAACTTTGTTCAGTTGTGGCAACCAGAAGTATAGTGGCATTCGCCAGAAAATTTTTTGAGTGTAGAGCTACTTTGGTTGATGTTATTCAGTCATAAAAAAGTCAGAAGTTTTAATCATTGATATTCAGTGTCTAGTTGGATCTCGCAATGAATACTTACCGGAAGAAATTTCTGTCTTGACATTACACGATATCTCAACGCTGGAGATACTCTTAGAACTCACATGACATGGGGAGTCTATCCAAATGTGTCAATCTCTCAAGTTAGCCTCAGCTAAGGAGCCGATGGGTCGACTTGACGAGACCAACGCTAGAATTGAACTGAGTAAGACATGAGCTGGCTTCTTGAATGACTCTTTGCTACTCTAGCTGAAAAGTCAACGTGATGGTCCAAGCCCAGGATCGAACTAAGTAAGTCAATAATGTCTATTTTTTGAATCTTCTATACTTCTTTTTTTCGAGATATTTACTGTCAAAGTTGATAACTTTAACACACAAGGTGACCTCATGTTTTGACGAATACCTTTTTTTTTGTTCTGATTGAAAATTGCACATATACTATCAGATTGTAGCCGTAGACAAGACAAATTTTGAAATTTTTTTTCATCCTTCGAATAAAGAAACAACTTTAGAGTATGAAAATTTCGCGAGTAGCGTGTCACACAGGCATGAACAAAATTATAGTTTTAGTGTCGATGTAGCTTTGCTTGCTAGTGTGTAAAGAACTTGAGTTTTTCATCAGTAGTGCACCAAAAAAATTTAGGACACGGGAATGAACAATAGCGTTATTGATCGACGGGCCCTTCAAGGCAAAAGCATTAGTTTGCCGTTGGGACTTGGAATCAACCTTAATAAAAATAATTAGGGGTGTGCGAATATTCGAAAATTCGAATAATTCGTATCGAATACGAATCGAATTATTCGATTCGAGAATCGAATCGAATTTTCGAATAGTCGAATAGTGACGAATAATTCGACTATTCGGCTATTCGTTCTTATTCGAATAGTCGAATAATTCGTCACTACTCGATTATTCGTCCTTGTTCGAATAGTCAAATAGTGACGAATAATTCGACTATTCGGTTATTTTTTTAAATGTTTCTATAAACTAAAAATAATAACATTTAGTATTCATGTAAATACAAATAAGGTCTATATATATATATATATATAATTTTATTTAAAATGATTATTAATTATTCAAATTATTCCCACAATTTTTTAATTTTATATATTTATTATTGCGCATGCGCATGTTAATATTTTAAACCGCCATATTAACTTTAGATTTTTCTCAGTATGTCAACGATTGTTGTCAAACAAACACCTTCATTGTAAATTACAAAAAAATACCAAAACAAAATTGATAATAAATTGTTCTTCAAATTAAATATTTTACAATTAACATAATGAGTCAAGACGCTATACACTCGGGTGACGAACGTGATGATAATGTTGATGAAACAAATAAAAAAAGTGTTGTTTGGAATTATTTTAATTATTCTATTGAAAATGATAAACGTCAAGGAACATGCAAAACGTGTTCAATGAAATTACAAATGGGAAAATCAAGTAAGTAATGTCAGATAAAAATAAATGATACAATAAATAAAGTATATGAATATAAATATTTATATGTATGCAGTGTATGCAGTGTTTTTTGAAATTTGTAAAACGTGTCATCGCGCCAATATATATTTACATATATACATATATATACATGTATTAATACCTACATAAATATATATATACATATATATATATATATATGTGTAAATATTTATATAAACAAACTATACGAGAAAATGGAATTTTTATGATTTTCTTGGTGATAATCAAGATAGAGAAAATAAAATTAATTTTTAAAAAGTATACACATACATACAAATATTTGGATGTAAATGTATTAGGATGTATATGTGTATAGCTTTTCAAAATTAGTTTTATTTCATTCATTCAAATTATCACCAAGAAAATTATAATTTTCTCGCATCGTTTATTCATATATTTCCATTGATATTCATATAAATATTTATATATATTATTATATATATGTATATATATATATGTATGTATAAATAAAATATATGGAAACAATAAATTTTTATAATTTTTCTGTCGATAATTTGGATTTATAATAAAATTAAATTGATTTTAATACTTCATTTAGTACAATTTCGTATAATAAGTAGAAAACAAAAATAAAATTGTTATGACAAGTTATTTATGTTAAATTGTTTTTTTTTTTTAATCCGTATGGAATGTTTTACAGGCACGACATCATCATTAATGAACCATTTACATTATAAGCATCCAAGCTTATGGATTGAGTTTAATGAAAAAAATAATCAAATTCATCAGCCTCCAAGAAAACGTCTACGTCCAAATATGTCAGCAGAAGAAAAAAGAGAAATCGACGATCTAGTCACAGCAATGATTGCTGTAGACATGCTTCCTTTTTCTTTTGTTGACAATCGTGGTTTCCGTAAATTGATGGAAAAGCTGGTACCGGATTATACATTACCGGATCGTACAACAATCTCCAGAAAAATTATGCCAGATTTGTACGAAAAATGTCAAGCTTCCGTCACAGAAACAATGGAAAAAGATTTTAATGATGGTGTAAATTGTATTTCGTATACATCTGATGGATGGACGTCACGAGCAGGTGATTCATATTTGTTCCTGACTGCGCATAACTTGACAGTAAATTTCGAGCCACGAAATTTTCTATTAGGTATGCGATATACAGAAAAACAGCATACTGCTACAGAATTAAATTTATTATTAAATGAGATGACGGAAGAATGGCATTGTCTAGAAGCAGCAGACGTACCTGTATATGGGGTAACAGATAATGCTCCGAATATTTGCTCTGCCATTCGTCTATCTGGTTGGAAAAATATATACTGCTTTGCTCACACATTAAACTTGTCAGTAAATGATGCAAGAAAAAACGACACTCATGATTTGAATGATATTCTCAAGAAAGTAAGAAAAATTTATATTTATTTTTACATATATTTCATATATATTTTTTCTACTTGAAATTAAAAAAAAATTTGTCTAGAAAATTATTTGATATTTTATTTTATATTTACATAGATGAGTTTTGTGTACTGCAATTTCTCGAATAGAAAAAAGATTTTTATCAGTCATAAAATAAATTTAAATTATATTATGAAAAAATTAAAATTGAATTTCATTTATATTTTATCAAAATATAAATAAAATATAAAATATATTTACATTTAAACATTTACTGATGTACATATATTTTATCAATTTTTATTGATAAAAATTCTTTTTTTTAATTAATAATAAATAAAAAGTTACAAAACTTCTGCTCGTAAATATTTGAGAAATATTAATTTAATTTAAATTAAAAAACAGCAGCAAATTGATACAATAATGTCTATTGTTTGTCGTAAAAATATTTATTTTATTTATTTTTTTATTAGGCTAGAAAAATTGTTGGTCACTTCAAACATTCTTCGCGAGCAAGAAACGTTTTACTTCAAAAACAACGTTCATCTGGTGTTGAAAAGCCACTTATGGTGATTCAAATGGTGGAAACTCGTTGGAATACAGAGTATCTAATGCTTAGTCGTCTTGTTCATCTTAAAAAGTACGTGAGAAAAGCTGTATATGACTTGGACTTTCATCCTGCACTCACTCGAGATGAATTTGACAATTTAAAGAAAATTGTGTTAATTTTAAAACCATTTTATGACGCAACCGTGATGGCATCTGGAATAAAATATCCAACTCTTTCTATGGTCATTCCATTAATAGAGACGATTAAATTGAAACTTAAAACAGAGAGAAAACAATATCCCACTGACTCAATGTTTTATGAGTTAAGTAACAATTTAATCGACTCACTTAATACCAGATTTTCAGAGATTCATGACGATAAGTGCCAAAAATCAACATTTCTTGACCCAAGGTACAAGACTTATTTTTTTGAATCTCTTCAAATCAATGATATAAAAAGTAGCTTGTTGGATGAAATCCTTGAGTCAAGAAATGCTTCGATTCAAGGTAGTCAAGGCAGTAGACTAAGTAACCATCAATTGAGTCAGCATTCAAATCAATCTTCAACTCAACAGTCTACCGAAGGTAATTGGTGGATATTTTAAATTAATTTTTTTTTTTTTTTTTTTTTAAATAAATATCTGAGTTCAAGCTCAGAGTGGAAAAATGTGTATAAAATCTCAAGCTTAAGCTCAGATATTTATTCAAGAGAAAAAAAAACTATTGTATAAATATATTAATAAGTGAATCAATAAATAACAATTACAGGTAATGCTGCAAGTGGGTTTTGGGATATTTTAACCCAGTCTGAAGGTATTCAGCGATCATTATCAGCAGTTGAAAAATCATTTGTTGAAAACGAATTATCAGGATATCTGAGTGAGTTGAAAATTCCTCCAAATGAATGTTCACTCACTTGGTGGAGAAAAAATACTCCGAGATATCCCCATTTGGCAAATATAGCCAGGCATTATCTTAGCATTCCCTGTACATCTACTGAAAGTGAGAGAGTATTTTCATCAGCTGGTGAAATAGTTGAGGATCGTCGTTGTTCGTTGCTTCCAGACAATGTCGAGCAATTGACATTTTTGGCAAAAAATGTTTAAAAATGATTATGTATTTGTAAATGAATTAAATATTAGTATTTATATTTTATTTCGTATTCTAGAATAAAAAATATTACATATATATATATATATATATATATAATAATAACTCCAAGAGACCCTGAGTAGCAGGATAAATTTTATCTGCCACATAAATATGATGATTTTATATTTCAATTATTGAATTACAAAACGATAATTCATTGTTTTTCAATTTTTGAATGTTGTACATTGTATTTTGAGTCTTATCATGAGAATTTATTGATTTTTGCTTTTCAAGGTGCTTTTTCATCATCTAAATTTTTTTTTTTTTCTCCGTTATATCTTCATCTGTGTCATCATCATCACCATCACTAATATTATTTTTATGAAAAGTTGACGGATCAATATCAATTTTTTCATCATTATTTGTCAATACTGATTTTTCTTCTTCTTCTTCTTCTGTGTCGTATTCTTCTTCTGTCGTGTATTCATCGTCTTTTCTTCGAGCATTATCTTTTTTTATTGCTTGTTTTTCACTGGAGCTTGTTGTTGATTTTTGTTTTGATACATCTGCTAGCATTTTTTTTAAAGGTTCAGTAATAGGTCCTAACACTTGTTATTCTCTCATTTTCAACTCTACCATATTCAATTAATTTATGTTTACGTCGTATAGAGTCACTTGCTTTTTCAATTCCATGCAATAGTGATTTTTCAGCATGTAAGTTTGTATGCTTCATGATAGATAATGATGCTGTTGACAGTTCACAGTACACAATCCTACTGTCTTTTATCTTGAAATTTTTACTATATATCGTATAATATTACTCTAAATTATCTGATGATATTTTTAGATAGTAGATGTTCCAGTGGTGGTAGCAGAGGGAGAAACTTTATTTTCAGCAGAATCGTTTGTAATGTTTATATAACAATCGAAACCTCTCCTGTATCGGCCATTATTAATGTCACTATCTTTGTCAATTACAAGGAATCCATATTTATCTTTATTACAACATGTTGAGCATATGTAGCGGAATTTTAGAAATTCCATGTCAGTATTCACATGATCATTGTATATATGCTTTAAATTTCTTTCATCTTGACGAAATAGTACAAAAAAATTGGCATTATCTCGCACCAAATGTTTAGGTATGTGAGCATAGGTCTGAGATAAATAAAAACTGTCAATTGCTTGATGTCTACCCATGCAAAAAAATGCTCGAACATTATCTTGTTTTTCTGTAGATATATTATCAAAAATCATTAGTGAATTTGGTCTAGCTTCTTCAGATTGAATAACTTTTTCATGTTCATTAAATGGAAAATAACCAATTTCTCCAACATTATTAATAATTTTTTCAAGAAATTTGTACTTTGGCTGATTAAGCGATTTGGAATACACATAGACATTCTCAAATCTCAATCCATTCGGGTGAATTATTATTGCAAAAAGAGCGTTCGTTTTGCCAGAATTTGGAGGTCCACAAAATACACCTCTCACACTATTTGGTAATAACTTTCCATGTCTTTTTTCGCATGGTTTTTTCGGAGCAGTTTTTTGCACAATTTGATCAAAATTGATGACTGGCAACTTTAATGGTTGTTCTTGAAACTCCATGTTTTTTACAACTGAACAAGCTGCTAGCTTGATCTGTACTAACGTGAAAACATATAAATACTTGGGATTTTATTGAATCAAGTTAGTTCTTCAAACACAATGATTGAGCATCAACGTGCAGATGAAAATAAAAAAGATAAAAAAAAAAAAGGAAGGGGTCTGTTAAACAGTATCATCAATAGCCTGCCATTTGAACTACACGTTCCACAGTATAATTATTGTGGTCCAGGTACAAAGCTTGATAAAAGATTAGCTCGTGATAATCGCGGTGTTAATCCATTGGATGAACATTGTCGTGAGCATGATATAAGCTACTCAAAAAATCCTGACGATCTCGAAGAACGACATGAAGCTGATAAAAGACTTGCCGATAAAGCTTGGCAACGTGTATTTGCCAAAGATTCGTCACTTGGTGAAAAAGCTGTAGCTTGGGGTGTGACAACTGCAATGAATTTGAAAACGAAACTTGGTATGGGTTTAAATAATATCAAAAAGAATAAAAAAATTCATCATAAAATCAAGAAAAAACAAATAACTAAAAAGGATAATAAAAAAGACAAAATCATAGCAAAATGAAAAAATAGAAAGAATTTAACAAGTCTCAACAGGATTATAGATATATCAAAACAATCTATAAAGCCTGGAATCACTGATCCANGGGATCTGACCTATGGGCGGGGTTTGGTCGCTCACGCACACATTTATTGTGTAAAAGCTTATCTGTGAGGCAATATGGCGCATTCCAGATCGTTTTACTATAGTATGCTATCGTCAACAAACTATACCATATAAAAATTTTCAATGTTGTTTCAAAGATCTGGAAATAGTTCACTGTGCGCCACCAGATGCCATGGTGAATAGGTCAGATCCCTATAGATTGCATGGGATTGTATGGTATAGGAATAGGTTGCATGAGATCTTAAGGGCGCGTAGAAAAAATGCATCGGTTGAGTTTTTTTCAGTTTAGTTTTCGTTTTCGCGTTAGTTTTTTTCGTATAGTTTTTCGGTTTAGTTTTTTTCGTATAGTTTTTCGGTTTAGTTTTTTCCGTACAAAGTATTCGGTTTAGTTTTTTAGTATAGTTTTTTCAGTTTAGTTTCTAGTTTCGTATTTAAAGCGTATACTGGTCAGTCTGTAGAATAGGAAAAATGTTTCTGTTGTTATTTGATTTTTACGGTCAGTATGCATTATTAGATTGCCGTATGAAAAAGGGTAGTTCAAATTTTGAGATGTAGCATGGGATTCTTTTTTTCATAAACTGATTTCGACAATTTTTTTGAAGTTTAAAATTTTTCTGTGTGGTTATTTTATTTTTACGGTCAGTATGCATTTTCAGATTCCACAAAAAAGGGCAGTCTTAATTTTAAGGGTTAGCATAGGATTTTTTTATTCTTTATAAACTGATTTTAACAAATTTTTTTTTTCTAAAGTTTAAAATGTTATTGTTGTTATTTTGTTTTTACGGCCGGTATGCATTTTCAGATTTCCTAAAAAAGGGCAGTTTTAATTTTAAGAGTTAGCATAGGATTTTTTTTTATTTTTTATAAACTGATTTTAACAAATTTCTTTTCTATAAAGTTTAAAATGTTTTTGTTGTTATTTTATTTTTACGGGTGGTATGCATTTTCAGATTTCCGAAAAAAAAAACGGACAGTTTTGATTTTGAGATGTAGCATAAGATTTGTTTTATTTTTTTGGTAAAAACAAAAATTGAATATAAAATCAAAATATATAATATTATTTTTAATCTACGAAAATAAATTTCAAGAGTTTTTTATTTTATTTGCTAAATTTTTATAAATTTTTTAAAATATTTGTTTTATTCACACCCTCGTTAATTGATGGATTATTTATTATTGGTTTATGAATACTTAAAATTCTGGTACCACAAACTTATTATGTTATTTAATAAATTTATCTTTATTTTTAACCTACTTTTTTATTTGAAATTTCATAAATAAATTTTAAGACTTTTTTATTTTATTTTATAAATTTTTATAAATTTTTTAAAATATTTGTTTTATTCACACCTTCGTTAATTGATGGATCATTTATTATCGATTAACGAATACTTAAAATTCTGGTACCACAAACTTATTATTTTGTTTAATAAATTTATCTTTATTTTTAACCTACTTTTTTATTTGAATTTCCATAAATAAATTTTAAGACTTTTTTATTTTATTATATAAATTTTTTAAAATATTTGTTTTATTCACACCCTCGTTAATTGATTGATCATTTATTATTGATTAACGAATACTTAATATTCTGGTACCACAAATTTATTATTTTATTCAATAAATTCATCTTTATTTTTAACCCATTTTTTATTTGAATTTTCATTTCGAGCATATAGTATAGTGTTCGAGTCAGGTCATATGTTTTAAATTAGTATTCCATTGAAACATTTTTTATATTATTTCTACAATATTGTATTGTTGTGGCATTTATTCTAAATATTATTTTTGTATTATCTTCAATTATTATTGGTTGTTCAATTTTGAGATATGTTTTATATTCGTATTATTATTCATTATTATTTTTCTATTTAATTAAAGATTATTATTACTTCCATCATCATTATTATTATTATTATCATCATATATGTAAGTAGTTATGTATATTTTTACTTTTAAATTTTATTTTATTATGTGTGCGCGCGCATACCAGTAAGTAGAAGTGCTAGCTTTACATATATGTGAGTAGTTATGTATATTTTTACTTTTAAATTTTATTTTATCATGTGTGCGCGCGCATACCAGTAAGTAGAAGTGCTAGCAACAGTTTGAATGGAGAATGTGTGTGTGTAGTGTAAGTCGGCCATGTTTGTTTTGGTGTCTTTAGCGTTGAGTTAGATCTTAAAACCCGTACTCAGTTATTTAACAATAACATTTGTTATAAATAAAAAAAAATTATTTCAAGTACTTTTTATTATAAATAATAATATTCTCTAGCAGGTGTATTGGACGACTGTCACTTTTTTTCAAATAATTAAATAGTTATAATAATATTTTAAACATAGCGCTCTGTCTCTTGAATCTAAAACAGTCACTCAGTTATTTAACAATAACATTTGTTATAAATAAAAAAAAAAAAATATATCAAGTGTTTTTATTATAAATCATAATATTCTCTAGCATGTGTATTGGACGATTGTCACTTTTTTTCAAATATTTAAATAATTATGATAATATTTTAAACATAGCGCTCTGTCTCTTGAATCTGAAACAGTCACTCAGTTATTTAACAATAACATTCGTTATAAATAAGAAAAAAATTATATCAAGTATTTTTCATTATGAATAATAATATTTTCTTGTATGTCGATATAACAGTTACCGCTTTTTTCAAATAATTAAATAGTTATAATTATATCCCGAGCATAGCGCTCTGTCTCTTGAATCTGAAACAGTCACTCAGTTATTCAACATTTGTTATAAATAAAAAAAATTATTTCAAGTATTTTTTATTATAAATAATAATATTTTCTAGTATGTCGATATAACAGTTAACACTTTTTTCAAATAATTGAATAGTTATAATAATATCCCGAGCATAGCGCTCTGTCTCTTGAATCTGAAACAGTCACTCAGTTATTAAACATTTGTTATAAATAAAAAAAATTATTTCAAGTATTTTTTATTATAAATAATAATATTTTCTAGTATGTCGATATAACAGTTACCACTTTTTTTGTATTTTTATATTATTATTACTTTTTTTATTTCACATTATTTTTTCAATATTATTCTACGGTTATTTAAGTATCAGTTCATTTAAATTTTTGAAAACATCATAATTATTTTCAATCTTGTTTTATTTTGAAAAAATCTTACCACTATTTAGCGTTTACTATTATGATTATTTATTTTTTTGACATTACGATTAATAATTTTTATTAACATGTGATTAATCGATGATGCATGTGCAGGTGTTTGTCTTTCAAAAATATTAAAAAACAATTTACAATATAATAATAAAAAAAGAAGAAGCAACAAGTAGACATGTAGAGTCATTTCCATACATGGTAACTTGACGTGAAAGATAATAGCCGATAATACAACAAAGTTATGGAAAAATGAAACTAATAAAACACATTGATGAAAATATAACATATATTTACAATGTCGATATATCGATAATTCACAATCAATCCTGAAACCAATAAAACACATTGATGAAAATATAACATATATTTACAATGTCGATATATCGATGATTCACAATCGACCCACCGACTACGAACACAACACGCGGGCTCTCACCAAGCCCAGTAATTTTTTTATTTTATTTTTCGTTTTTCCATACTCCCTTTATCCTTATTACAAACACAGGCCGAAGGAACGAAAATCTAGAACCCTAGTGACCCTAGTAACGCTGTGACTTTTCATTTATATTCTTGTTTTTCATTTTTTCTTGTTTTTGCAATTTTTATATTCGTATACCGATACATCGTTTACAAAAGTGTTTAGTCTTCATTTCATTCTAAAAATTTCAAAATATAAGAATTTTGTAATCTTTTTTCATGAATTTTCGTGATTTATATCTCAAAATATAAGAACCACAACTAAACAACATATTTTAAAAATATTATTCATATTAACAAAAATTGACATTGCCGACATAACGCCCGTTTGAATGTGCCCGAACAGTTTTAAAAAAATTGCAGTATAGAAAATTTTTTATCGTCACATAAGCAAAAATTGTTAATACCGATATCATGATTTTTGTAAATTGGTGAAAAGTTTTATAAGATTTGAAATCGTTATACTTTAAATAAATTATCTACCTTCAAAGATTGATATTACCGACATTACTTTTTTCTACTTTAGTCTATATTATGTATAAATATTACAATTTATAAAAAGCAATTCATTATTAATTAATTATTTATTAATTCATAAAAAAAATTTTCCGCGATAATGATGTTTAATAAAATGATGTTTAATAAAAAATAATGATGTTTAATAAAATGATGTTTAATAAAAAAATGCTAGAAAAATCGAGAAAAATACTCGAGGAAACTAGAAAAAATATTGACAATGAAATGTATAATTTAAGTAATAATAAAAATGATGATGATTTAAATGATAAAGATAATTATGAGTCTGATAATGACGAAAATATTAATGAAGATTTTGAGTTGAAGAATAATGAAACTAGATGTTTAAGTAACCAAGCATATAGTATTTTAAGTAACAATGAAATAAATGACGAAGTAACTGTCAAAAAGAATAAGAATATATGCGTACACGCGAATTAAATCGAGAAAAATGTTAATAATTATTGCGTTGATATAAAAAGTTCGAATAATGATGAAAATAATTTTGAAGTTAACCAAGAAATAAATTGCAAAGATAGTAATAATGATATAGAGAGTGTAACGAAAATAATTAAACCGTACGGGAAAATCAATGACGTGTTAAATGAAACTGATTTAAATAAAATTAATGAAAATAATAAAAAGAATAAAAAGAAAAATATTATGAGTCCGAAGAAATCAGATATCAAAGCGGATGAGTCCCAAGATGACCTAATGAAAATATATGATAAAAAATTAAAGTCGGATATAATGAAGTTTACAAATGAAGTTATTGACAAAGGTAAATCGAAAATTACTATTGTAGAAAAAATTAGAGGGGAGCGTAGACCGGATAGGGCGAGATTGAAATCGAATCTAAAATATTATGAACCTGGTAAAAGCTCGTTGAAAGAAAAATTGCTAATAATTAATACACGAAAAAAATCTAGATAAAAAAAAATATAAACAAAAAAATAATATTTCATAAACAAAAAAATTAATAATGATCGGGATAAAAATTCCTAATAAAATTAAAATTAAATTTTTCTTTATATACATATTTGAACATAACATACATATATGAATTGATATTTTTTTTTTATACACAAAACAAATACACAAATGATACATTAAAATAAATACATTCAACATAAACAAAATATTTTAGGAAATGCTAAAATCAAAAACAAAAAGATAAATTAAATTTTTTTTTTAATAACAAAATTGTTCTAATAATGATAAAACTCAAATAAATTAAAATTGAATACTATTTTTATAAATTTAATAACAATTTTTTTTTAATTTCACATTGAATTTTTTTTATATGAAAAAAAATAATAAGGGTAACAATCCTGATCCTTATCTTCCTTAATCCTAAAAAAAATAAATAAAGTGCAGTTCCCGGGAGTCGCAAATTTTCGGGGCCTGAGGATTTTATTGTGTATAAATGGCAACGCCGCAATATTGCATCTAATGCAATGATAGCTGTCTGAAAAATAAAAAGAGAGAGTTTTAAAAGAAGAAAGCAGCATCAGTCAACATGCATCAGAAAAGAAATTGAGGGAAGTTCATCAAGCTAGCCGCGTCAATGGAAGCTGGAGAGGAGAGACAATGCAAGCAGATTACAATACAATGATATCGCTCACACCATCGGATGATTGTGGAGGACTACGTCACCGTGGAGTACATCAAAGAAGAGGAATAAAATAAGTTATATTTTACAATTTTTCTAAACTCATTTACATTTTTTTTTATTATGATATGAATTTATTATGAGAAAATTAATTAATTTTTGAACTTAGTTTTGGGGAAATTTAATAAATTTTTTTTTTACTTTTAAGGGAAAGATAATAATATTTAAATTAAGATTGACACGCTCTCAACAATTGTTTCGGATTATTCTTACATCAAGGTACATCTACAATAATACACATTCCCCCCTAACCCGTTACCCTGTAGGGAATAACAAAATAAGAGGATTTATAATTTTAACGTAAAATACCAAGTTGATTTATTATAATTATTCTATGATTATTTTCCTTTTAAATTTTGGATTTACATATTCTTCTTTTTTTTTTGTTATTTCATAGTTAATTTTAATTTATCAACTTGGTACGTAACAGAGTAAAATTGGATATTATTCTCGAAATCATAATCATGCAAAAAAAAAATATTTCACTTATGAATTCTATATATCTGTATTTGATTGGATTCTAATTCAATTCCTACTAGAATGGTAATGCTTTTTTGATAGGTATCGGTGGGGGGCATGGCTTTGGTGCTTTACTTAATTTTTTAATTTTTGTTAATGCCAGATGAGCGGCCTTCCTTTTTGCCGCATTTTTTGTTCGACCTGATGCGCTAGAGCTATATTTTTGCAAGTTTACTTGATTTGGTGGAAATATGACGGGATAAGTTACTTTTATTGTGAATATTGGTCTATGATTCGGACCTTCAGATTTTTCTAATTCATATTTTGGAATTGAATTTTTGTTATGACAGTACTCGTTTAATACTGAAACTGGGTTGCATTCTAAATCATTAAAATTTTCATTGTTTACAGGATGTTGTTTTTCATCATCATTTTTGCTTATCATTATCTTTATTTTATCTCCTATGACTATACTTCCTTTTTCATTGCTTCTTCTTTTGTCTTACCAAGCTCTGTGACTTCAAAATTACCCATCATCAATAGACATGCAACTTTTTTAGTACCATCACGCCTTGTTTCACCAGTCACCTTCCGTAATCTGATGTTGTTAAATGAGCAGAAATTTTTCAATAATTCCCATCTTGTTGTTGTTGTTGTTGTGGTAAAGCCTGCGAGGTACAAATATCCTCGATCTCGAATTGACTTAGGTTATGCAAGTTAGTTAAACCAAAGTTAATGATCACGGTAATAACTGCTACTGCGGTGTTAGGATATTACGCTCCCGGCCAATACTAAAAACCATATACATTTTAGTAATGGCGCCAGAGTGACGTTTCGAAACCAATATGGTGGACCGCGCCCCTCTACCATTTCTTGCTCAACTAGTCGCTACCGAAATGGCCGTCGGCGGCCATTGCTCCCGAAACTACCCCACGGTCCGTTGGTTGCCGTTATACACCAGCTGGCTCCCTCCTGGCGGTAAGAGAAGAGGATGGTGAGAAATCCTCGTTGATCCCATAGTAATTGACGCTTCTACTTTATCAGTGGAAAAATCAGTTACATCCTTTTACTAACATTGTCTTTCATAATTCAAAATTTTCACTTAATCAGCATAAAGTATTCAGTTTATTAACGTTGCAATAAAATATCTTGTTAATTTTTTGTATACAAATAGGCATATAATGATATAAGGGATCCTGACAATAGTGATCAGGGAAATAAAGATTACATTAATATTCAATTCCACCAATACTCTCGTGATGAATCAGTAACACTGATTGAGAGTATGGATAATGTTAATGTTATGAGCCGAACTGAACAAGGTCATGCTATTATTGAAGGATACAATAATTCAAACCCACATCAGCTTAAAAGAAAAAATGCTGATAGAAAGTTCATACGACAAGTAGTTGGAGATGCTGGAATAAAAATCAATCCAAAGTATGTGTTCCGTTGGAATGCAAGGCAGAGAGAGAGAAGAAGGAGAGAGAAAAATAGAAAAATAAGTTAAGGAAAATGAAAATTTGAGCAAAGAGAAATCGTCGACCTGAGCGTTGTGCCGAGGGCTAATTGTTATGCACCGTATCGGCACACATCTCAGGCTGACCGGTTTACGCTTGAGTTTTCCTGCAGTTTATTGGCCCAACAGCCATTACATTGGGAAAACTCAAGGCAAACAAAATAAAATAAATAAAATTTCCAAGAACTACAATGAGCCTGAGAAAATTCTTAGGCGTCGTTTTAGATCTTTTTAGATTTTTGGCACCAAGGTATCAAGGGCTTTGCCAGTACCTTGAGAATTTAGTCAAGTTAGTTGCGTTGGCATGTTGATACTAGACACATCCATTTTGTATTAGCAAATCACCTTGAATTTAATTATTGAATAAACTGAAATAATATTGTTCAAGTAAATATACGATTACTGATAGCAGTAATATAAATTTTAATAACTATATCAATTACCGAGATGGTAATGAAATTTGAAACGTGATAATTCCCAATTGTCATGTTTTGATAATGCAGAGATGGTAAAGGAATATATCATTTGATGGTGGTGAATTCCTAATTACCATGTGTCAGTAATACAGAATTGACCGAGAAAAATCAAATTTTGTTATTTTAGCTTGCGATTTGTCATCTCTCATGGCCGATGTACTATGTTTCATGTCTCATGTCTTACGGCTCATGCCTAATGTCTCACGACTTATGGCTTATGTCCCATGTCTTATGGCTTATGCCTCATGTCTCATGTATAAATGTATTTAAAATACAATTTTGCAAAAAAATTTGCTGACTCTTTATACGTGTTATTTTTAAATCGACCTGTGTATATATAAATACAATTCTGCAAAAAAAAATTAGATGACACTTAATACGTGTAATTTGCAAATATAAACTAATAAGATTCTGTAGTTGTATTTGATTGTTTATGATAAAAAATAAATATTAATTGCAAAAAATTAATATGCACGTGAGAATTTGCTGACTCTAAATACGTGTCATTTGAATGGGTACTCCTTCTACTATTCTATTGTATTTATCCCTATATAAACGAGAAGTTTTTCTGAAATTTTATCATTCGAATATCAAGACTGTAAGGAAAGGTAAGAAAGCAATTTAATAATATACATATACATTAATAATTAATATTATTTTATACATATTTATTTGCTTGAAATTAAAATGTTTGTAGAAAAACAGCATTAAATAAAAATGAAACAACAATTGAATAACGTTGCTAAAATGGAGAGCAAATTGTATCTCAAAAAAGTCTGAGTTGGAGGTTAATAGAGAGTACAAAGTAACAGCTCTACAGAAGATTTATAATGAATACAATGAAGTTATGGCTACATTGAATGACGAATTTAATGTCTTACTACCCAGCAGAATCGCCAAGTTTATGAAAAATAATGATTATTTTATGAAAATCGAGAAAGCAGCGATCGATGGATGCTTTGGTCTTCTTTTTTTGGGAGGAAAATACAACAAATGTGAGTTTATTCTCTCATAAAACGAGAAAAATTAGAAAATGTTTGTTAACTCTTCTTCAAACTTAATTATTATTATCTAGACAAAAAAAAAAATTATGATATAAAACTGAAAAAAACCAAGACTAAGCGACTTTCAAAAAATTGTAAATTATTGGAAGATTTGACAAAAGATGTTTACTATGTTGTAACGAAAATTCAAAGTTATTGTGAAAGAAAGTCTGATGCAAGACTATCAGTCGAAATAAATAATAAATATACTGTTTTCTTACCGAAAAAAGATGCTGAATATTATTTTTGTAATAAAAAAAAGTTCCTTGAATTAGAGGATGGTATCAAAAGAATAGTTCTAACATTGCAATGTATTGGAGAAAATAATCAAGTTGTATTATTAGAAAATTGGCCTAAGGCTATACACACAATATTCAATAAATAAATTACATTTAAAAAATTCATTTTGTTATAATTTTTTATTAATAAATTCTTATACCTATATACATTGTAAATATAATGAAACAAAAAACAAAAATAAATTTTTGTACAAAAAGGAGAGTCAAGTATTCGAAATTAATTTAAATTTTATTTTTTTAGACATACAAAAAAAGAGGATATCAAAAAAGTCAAGTACAAAAGTACTTATTTCTTTACGAATCATTGACCCATATGAATGGTCTTAACTTTTGACAAAATTCTATACTTGACCCCGCCCGTTTCTTCCCAAATGAAATTTCAAGCCTACACACTTTTATAATTGTTTATAATAATATTCACGACGACATTAATGATGTTGTTGCTCTACGATTTCACCCTGTAAGGTAGTGTGTCTACTAGCTAGATTATTCATGCAAGTTCTTGCAGCAAGAATTAACATCACTAGTTACTATTATATTTGACCTAGATATTACTGAATATATTTTGGTCATATCTAGTGAACAGTGATGCAAGATTTTGCATTGAACTTAGAAGTCTAGCATGTGAATACACCGCTTAATACTGACCAGTGTTGGTAGGTATGATACTGGTGTATTATACATACATCTGTAGTTTCATACATCGTGCACCATAAATCAAGAGCGCCTCTACATTTTACTTTTCGAACTATTTTACTAATGTCATTTTTCGCCTGCTCACGAACAATTGGAGAAAAAATTTTTCCACACGGTTCTTTGTATGGTTCAATTTGCGAGAAATTTAGTCTAATCATGGGGAAAATCAAAGTATACGTGGAGAAATATTTTCAACAGTGGTTGGCTAAGTATGGTAATTCAGTATTATATACATATTTTTCGTATGCGTATTAATTAATTTGATACAATTAAATTGCTTCTATCTTCCACTTTTTATTGAGCCTACATTTGTGTGAAAGACTTGAAATTTTATTTCGGAATAACCGGGCGGGGTTAAGACCATTCATATGGGTCAATGATTTGTAATGAAAAAAGTACTTTTGTACTTGACTATTTTGATATCCTCTTTTTTTGTATGTCTAAAAGAATAAAATTAAAATTAATTTCGAATACTTGACTCTCCTTTTTGTACAAAAATTTATTTTTGTTTTTTGTTTGATATCATATCTTTTTGTAAAGTCTTTTAATCGTTCACAAATAAAAAATAACAACATATCATACGTACAGATCGTGATTCGTTATTAAAAATTTATTTAGTGAGCTTTGTACCCTTTCGGGTACGTTCTAAAAATAAAATATAAGAATTTTTTGAATTTCTTGGCAAAATTTCATTGGTAACAAACTGATCATCAATTTTTATCCAACGACTTTTATTATGGATATAACTTATGGAATGTTGGTTTGATCTACCGCTATCAGTAAATATAGTGTAATTAACTTTATATGTGGATCTACAAATTTCTACTTTAGATGTGGGTAATCCTTTTATCGAACAGTAATTGTTTTGCAATGGTTTATTTTGATTCATTGACAAAGAGTTGACCTTCAAAACAAAAACATCATTTGTCTCAAGAATTTCCAATTTTCTAAACATTTTCGTTGAAGTTAAACAATCTAGACATTTACCAGTTCCTTCGTGCCACAGTGAGAGCGATTGATTAATAAGTTCTTGTAATGTGAATTCGTTATTTCCATTTGGTATCAAAAGAATTATAATGTACTGGTTTGACAATGAGACATCCACGTATGAACAGGATTCACATTTTTCTAAATACTTTTCTTCATGGCCTAAATGCTTGGTTAGAACATGATCTTTTGTACAGAGTGCTGTTATAAATTTAGCAGGATTATCTTTGTTATTATGGTTAAACGCTTCACCAACAAATGTTTCAATTTCATCTGCAGAAGAAGTGATATTTGAAATGTACTCATTAAAAAATTTAGCTACTACCGAATGGTGTGAGTTGCTAACTTTTTGTGATGACTCATTTATGACTTTTGAGTGTAATATACATTGCATCACAGAGTTTACATAGCTCGATGAACCATTGTCATTGGATAATCCATGTACATTAGACAGCGTGTCGATAACTTTGGATTTTTTTTTACATTCTATATCAACCAAAAATGATTTCAAACACCACTTGGTATCAAAATTTTTCGGAAAACTTCTATTCGAAATTGGAATTTCTTTCAAATCAGGTTTATAAGTTTTCCGCAAACTTATAAACTTATATTCTTTGATTGCTTGCTGACTTGCTATTGCTTTTGACGGATCAAAATTTATTAAATGCAAACCATTTAATGTTGTAACTCGCGAAAGTGCAACATAAGTCATACTTTTGGCAAAAGACTTTTCATCCAATTCTTTCCACTATCATCGCTGTTTTCTCTTCTCTCGACTGCGGTGTGAGAAGTTCATTTCATTATGAAAACTTGGTATTAGTGTATATTGGCACACTTTATTATACCTCGACCTACATAAGCTGTGTTTCCTCCACTTGCATGATATATTCAACTGTATCGTATTAGGCCTAAACAGAGGAACGGTACAGGTGGAGCAAATGCCACGTCATCTTATTAGTGACGCAAGGATAGAATGGATTTAGAGACGAGAGCTTGTTGTTAGGTTGAGTAACAGCATGCCTCGTCTCAGTCTATTTAAAGGGGAAAGAGGAATGAGTGCTGTGGTGGGTGTTATAAAGAAATGACACTTCATTTACATATTTTACATATTCGCAGTGTATCGATGCAATGAGGTGATCATCTTTTGTCTCTAGTACAGCACGTGCATTTATATGTACGAACCCAAAGGTTTATAATAGAAGACATATTTAGGCACGTTTGCAAGCAGTTCTGTTTTCGATTACATCCACTCCCCGTTTACTATTATTTTCTACATGTAAAGTGGTTAGTGGTTACGCTTTAGAGAGACTCACTACAGGCCCAATATCAAGAGTGATGCCGGGACCATATAAGTGAGATGAGCACGTAGCAATCCAAAAATGATTTCTAGATTGCAAGGAGTGTAATTTTCGGGTTAAAAACCCGCCCAAAACCTTTTCGAAATTTAAGTCGGAGCCAGTAACCCAAAAATTTATTTATTTATTTTTATTTTACGTACGATGCACTCCTCCTTGTCTCCTCTCTCTATCTCACCCCCCACCCACCAATCCCCAGTGCACCGTACGGCAACAGTCATAAGTAAATGAGACGCATGGTTAAAGCCTACATCAACATCACGCGCTCATTCCTCTTTCCCCTTTAAATAGACTGAGACGAAGCATGCTGTGACTCAACCTAACAACACGCTCTCGTCTCTAAATCCTTTCTATCCCTCTGTCTCTATCCTTGCGTCACTAATAAGATGACGCGGCATTTGCTCCACTTGTACCGTTCATCTGTTTGGTCCTAATACGAGATAGCAGATTACATAGCTACGGTTTATAGACAGAGTTTGTATAATCTAAAAAGCTGAATTATTTGACAATGCTTTATAGATCGAAATGGGGGCACCGCGTAAAGGTCTTGTCTCCGTTGAGCTGACTGCGAATCAAGTATAGTGAATTCGCTCCATCTAAGTCACAGCTTAACTTGTTGTACTGACTACGGTTTGCGGGTATATTACTCAAACCGTTTTATGAATGTCACAGTACAACGCCTTTCGTGAGTTCATCAAGCTACGCCATTTTATCAACATCAGTTGCAAAACGTGGTTCATTGTGGTTATAAAAAATTTATTTAATTTTATAAAAAAAAAAAAAAGCATGGCCATGAACAGACCAGTAAGTAAAACTTTTATTAATTATTTTTGTTTTATATTTTATAAATATTTATTTATATTTATTTTTAATTTTATAATTTATATATTATTTATTGTATATTTATATATATATTTTAAAGGGTTTATTCAATGTTGAGGCTTTTGACCGTCAGCGTCAACGAGAGAGCGTGAGAAGGGCTCGTCGCCACCAAACGATTGTCAACCGTCATGCTGAAGCCCGAGCACAGCTTCAGCTCCTGGAGGAACAAGCCCTTGAAGAGGGACTCGAGCTTCCAGTTTTACCGGCATTCGAGGCCTTTGACATCAACACTATCATGGATGATTTTGAGGTTAACGATGGTCAAGCAGCAGGTCAAACAGATGAGGCAGTCAACGATCAACCTCAAAATCATCAAGAAAATGCTGAGGAAAATGATGAATTAATTGATAATATTGGTGATGGTGTTGCTGAAGGATCAGGTGGTGGAGTGGTTAGAGGTGTTCTTGGTGGGATTGGAGCAAGATCACGTGGTAGTGGACGAAGTCGTGCTGCAGCTGGTGGTGGATTGCGTCGTGTTATAGCTGGTGCTGGACCAAATCGTGCTGTAACTGGTGCTCAAGGTCGTAGAGCTGGTGATGAACGCGACAAGGAACCAGGTGACGCTGGTGTCAGAGACGGAGTCAGGTAAGAACAATAACAATAAATATATACCAAAAATAACAACTATATATATACAATAGATAACAACAATAAAATAACAACAATAAAATAACAACAATAAAATAAAAACAATAAAATACCAACAATAAAATAACAACAATAAAATCACAACAATAAAATAACAACAATAAAATACCAACAATAAAATCACAACAATAAATAAAATCAATTAATTATTCTAGATTTTGGAGACGTCAATTTTTTCAAATGATCGCTAATCGTCCTTCGCATCAATATCGTGAGCAAGGTGGTCGTGGTGGTAACAGAAGTAGACGTGGAAGGGGTAATTGTCCAGGTGGTGGCATACAGGTTTACTTTCAAGGATAAAAAAAAAAAAAAATAACAAGTCTCAATTAAAAAAAATAAATAAATAAATAAATAGACTGATCTTACGTAATAAATAAAAAAAGTGATAAAATACCTTAAATTATGATAAATATAAAAAATATAAAAAAGGCATAAATATTATTATCATAATGATGATAACATTTGATAAAATAAGTCAGTTCAAGTACAAAGTTAGTTAGTAAAAAAAAAAAAAAAACGTACTTAATATTACTATAAATAAATAAAAATAATTATACTTATAATTGTTAATTAATAATTGTACTTTTTTTCAAATTAAGACTCAAAAATTAAGACTTGTTTTTTGTTTGTCGCAATTAAAAAATTTTGACACATAATTATAAACATAACCCAAATATATAATTATTAAAATTTAATTTCATCAACACCAAGATTTGTATGAAAGAAAAATTTAAAAAAAATTAAAAATTAAAATTATTTACTTTTCCTTGCACCTTTAATAAATATTGATAAAAAATAAAAATTACTATCAACATTGTTAAATAAAATATAATAATATATGTATAATCAAGAGTTGATCGATTGATGGATTGATTTGATAATGTTTATTGTTAAAAATTTAAAAAACTTAATTTTATAAATTGATATTCTTCAATATACTTAGTCTTAATAACAATTTATTTATCATAAATTTTTATAACATTTAAATTTAAACCTTGTCCAAAATAGATTTACTGGACAACTTAAACAACAAGTACAAAATATTTTGAAAGAAACTGATCAACATGACAGTAATTCTAGCTCAATTGACAACAAAATGGATTCACGTCAAGCATTATGTTTATTATCACAAGTAAATTTAGATAAAAAGAAGATCTGGTAACGTGTGTTGGGGCTGGTGGCCTGCGTGACCCATTGAAAATTGAAAATTTTCAATACTCCGGCTAGGGCCATTGTGGCCGTGTTACGCGATTTTGTAAATAAAATTATGTTTATAAGTTTTTTTTTTTTTCTGGTAATAAAGTTTTTGGAAAAAGCGATGGAGAAAGGCTCATGAAAATGGCTCTTTGGAATGGCTTCTTAAAATGGGTGGTTTTTTTTTTTTAATACGGCACTTCCAATAACTTCCGATAAAATGCTCGTGGAAACTTCAGATGAGGCTCACATTCAGCGTCATTTAAAACGCTATCACGCTTTAACAGATTCAACTCGTTATTAATTTTTTTTTTCTAAGTAAAATTACTAAGTAAAATACATCGAAATCGAAAAATAAAAAAGAATAAATCTTTATTTTTTTTTTTTCTCAAAAACTATAAATCATAGAAAAATAATTTTATATACAGGTAAAGAGTATTTGAAAGACGTATCTTCCGAGCCTGACATAAAGTCGCTGCGATTATTTTATCAAGAGTTATCGATTAAGTAACGTTACGCTAACCATGTAATAACAACGGGAACCTCGATAACTCTTGATAAAATTGTCGTAGGGTTTTCGTATATAGCTCAAAAAATACGTCTTTTGCATACCATATATTTTTCTATAAAATTATTTTTCTCAGAATCATAGTTCGCAAGGAAAAAAAAAAAAACTGTTTTTCTCGAGTTTATGTTAAAAAAAAAGTATATCTAATTAAAAAAAAATTTTGCGAGTGGGTGAAAAGTATTAGAAAGACGCTTCTTAGAAAGCCTAACATGACCTCGCTACGATGATGCTATCCAGAGATATCGTGTATTATCGTGTGAAAATCGTATTGTGAAAAAACAATAAATTCAATAACTCCCGATAGGATCATCGGAGAGACTTCATTCTAGGCTTAAAAAAAGCATTTTCAAAAACTCTAGAGCCGCGTTTAAGAATCATTTTGCTAGGCATAATTGCTTTTGACAAAAAAAATTAAAAATCTAAACAAGAAATTTTTTTTTTTTTTTTTCTCAAAAACTATTTCGCCTGGAGAGATAGTTTTCTGATGCGGCTCTAGAGTTTTCAAAAACGCTTTTTTTGAGTATAAGATAAAGTCATTACGATGATCCTATCGAGAGTTATCGAATTTATAATTTTTGCAATATGACGTTTTTACACGATATCGTCTCAATGACATAATCCTAGGGAGGTTATAGTAGGCCTATAAGAAGCGCCTCTTCATTACCTTTCACCCACCTACAAAATTACTTGTTAATTCGTTATACTTTTTAGTGAAAAAAAAAAAACTAAAAATCGAAAAAAACAGTTTTTTTTTTTTTCTCGAAAACTATAATTCAAAAAAAAAGAAATTTATAGAAAAATATATGGTCTTCGAAAGACGCATTTTTTGAGCTATATACGGAAACACTACGACAATTCTGTCAAGAGTTACCGAGGTTCCCATTTTTGAGAATCCCCAAAAATTGCCTTAAAACCGTCATTAATGCATTCATTCTAGCTCAAAAATATCTTTTATGAACTTATTCTTATACAGCTGAATCTCTGGAAATAAAAACTTACCATGATTGATAGTCTAGCTTCATTAGTTTTCACTCTATGATTTTTTGAATGATGAAAAAAATCATCTTATGTTAAGTTTTCTTAAGTTTTTTAAATAAAAAAAAAATAATGGAGAAATGCTTTTCATTACGTGCGATCAGAGACGCATCTTTTGAGCCCTAAACGAACTCTCTAGGACAATTATTTGATAAGTTATAATATTTTCGTTTTTTTTCCGATGATTTCAATACTGCGGCTGAGCCTTATGGCTCCTAGCCTCCGTAAAACATCATGATATTGTTTTTCATTTTATAATTTTATGTACAGTGTAATTTTAATTTTTTTTTGTTGGTCTAGGCTCACAATGAAATGTCAATAAATTGTAGACATAATAAAACTATTTTAGATAGATAAATACAAGCACCATTATTGATAATGTTATATCTTGATGTCCATGATTTTTAATTAATCTCATGATTGTATTTAATAAACCATATGTGTTACCAATATCAATAATACGTTTTTTAGCACCTTGTTATGTCAAACGTTGTGATCGTAAATTTTCAATAATATTTAAACCATGCTGAAGTAAATTATCAATATCTTGATTTACATTTTTAACTTGATTATTGTGTTGATAATTATGATAAATCATTATGTCAATATGATCATTTGTTGTAAATTTTTGTGATAATAACGCTCATCTTCAGCTTGTTCTTAAAGTAGATTTTGATTTATTCATGTGTTAAATGCTGATGTTAAATGACGACTGTCATATTTTAATTCATCAACACGCATTTTTGCATTTTGTCTTTGTGTCATTGGTCCTATCATACAAAAAATGTCCAATTTTTCGCGATTGCTAGATAAAAAATTATTAATTATTATGATATTAAGGAATTTTAATTTTATTTTTTGATTAATTATTGTTTACTTGCCTGTTTATTTGATGATTTATCTTTCCAATATTTTATTTTTAATTGCATCTTCATCATAATTTACTCCTCTTTTGTACAGCTGAGTTCACAAATATTGTGTTTCCTGGACCAATTTATTTGTTTGATGATACAATGTTTCCATTTTTATTCTTATTTATGTTAAAACAATATAATGATCTAGGATTATTGCTGGAAAGAAAAGTGTTAGTGTTGTTTTTTTTTATAAGTGTAAACAATAAGTTTATTTGAAAATTTAAAATAGATATTGGTGAATTTTGTCATATGATGATCTGTGACTTACTTGACCTCTATCATCAGCAAGTGTTATTGATATATTTCAACTTCTTGATTAAGTGTATTAAATGTTTGATTTTTACATCTTTTTTTAATACATTTATCTGGTCTTGCTGATTAAAAATTTGGTGCTGTTGAACATATGTTCTACCTCTGCTACGATAAATTGTGTCTCTTGTTGTTTAATGACATCCTGAATAATAATTATCAAAGTATGAATTAATATATTAATTTGATAATTTTATTACAATTGGATGATATTTATATATTGTTTATTTTTTTTCTGACATTTGACGTGAGAGTCCATGTATTCTGGAGGTTATGTATGAATACAAATAATAAAATTATGCAGTACAGACAATATAACATCGAGGTGTGCGCACAGATGGTCGTATGGAGTGGGTCAAATGGGAGTGGGGATAGAGAGTCCATAAAACTGGTGATCGCTGGCATCTCACTGCCAGTCGTCGGCCGGCTCTCGGAGCTGGCTGATGGCACCAGGACTAGTGACAGTCCGTGGTTGGCTTCCGATGAAGCTAGCTGACTCCTTGGTGGAGTTGGCTGGTGACTTGGTGATTTCGACATACTCCTATGGAGGAGTTAGTTGATGACACTGGTGAAGCTGGCATGACTTCTTGGTGGAGTTGGCCAACTTAGACGATGACGTCGACTGGATCCTAGGGTGGAACTAGTTGATGTCACTGATGAGTCCAACCAAGCTCCTGATGCGTGGTGCCAGCTCCCGAGGGTGATTTACGATGTTGCTACCCTGCATAGGTAGGACGTTGTATCTCACTCGCTCTCTCACTCTAGTGTGGTTACTTACTGTCAGGGTAACCTATAATCGAGTAGTCAAATGCATAGAGTGGTCCGGCGTAAGACCAGCGTGGCTGCGGATGGACTTTATGTTCAGCTACTTGGTGCACTAGAGTGAGTAGGCAATAGGAGGATATTTGGTAAAGCCTACGAGGTACAAATATCCTCGATCTCGAATTGACGTAGGTTATGCAAGTTAGTTAAACCAAAGTTAATGATCACGGTAATAACTGCTACCGCGGTGTTAGAATATTACGCTCCCGGCCAATACTAAAAACCATATACATTTTAGTAATGGCGCCAGAGTGACGTTTTGAAACCAATATGGTGGACGGCGCCCCTCTACCATTTCTGGGCAAAAGGAAGCTAGAAGGGTGGAAGAATCCGAAATTCTATGGCAAGGAGATTGTACCCTCAAACTCGGTTAAACATCTGGGTGTTATACTAGATAAAAGACTGAATTGGGGACTGCAAGTAGAAAGAGTTCGAAATAGGGCAGTAGAAACTGGGGTATCAACCCAAGCATCATGGCCTGGATGTACCAAGCGGTAGTCATACCTGCAGTGGTGCATGGGGCTATTGTTTGGTGGAAGAGAACCGGGCAGGTAGGCGCCAGGGGTCTTCTAGAACAGGTCAGAGGCTTGGCGCTGAGAGGCATTACGGAGGCTAGTAAGTCGACCCCTATTTGTGCTATGGGAGCACTATTAGACATGCCTCCACTACATCTAATAGTGAGGATAGCAGCACTGAGGGTCGCGAGCAGACTTATCAGAAATAGGCAGTGGGCGGGACGCGTAGGTGATACTGTTCAGTAATAGGTCCTAACACCTCACTTGCTATCCTCTCATTTTCAACTCGACCATATTTGATTAGTTTATGTTTACGTCTTATAGAGTCACTTGCTTTTTCAATTTCATGCAATAGTGATTTTTCAGCATGTAAGTTTGTATGCTTCATGATAGATAATGATGCTGGTGACAGTTCACAGTACACAATTCTACTGTCTTCTATCTTGATATTTTCATTATATATCGTATAATATTACTCTAAATTATCTGATATTTTTTTAGATAGTAGATGTTCCAGTAGTGGTAGCAGAGGGAGAAACTTTATTTCCAGCAGAATCGTTTGTAATGTTTATATAACAATTAAAACCTCTCCTGTATCGGCCATTATTAATGTCACTATCTTTGTCAATCACAAGGGATCCATATTTATTTTTATTCCAACATTTACATGATCATTGTATATATGCTTTAAATTTATTTCATCTTGACGGAAAAGTACAAAAAAATTGGCATTATCTCGCACCAAATGTTTAGGTATGTGAGCATAGGTCTAAGATAAATAAAAACTATCAACTGCTTGATGTCTACCCATGCAAAAAAATGCTCGAACATTATCTTGTTTTTCTGTAGATATATCATCGAAAATCATCATTGAATTCGGTCTAGCTTCTTTAGGTTGAATAACTTTCTCATTTTCATTGAATGGAAAATAACCAATTTCTTCAACATTATTAATAATTTTTTCGAGAAATTTGTACTTTGATTGATTAAGCGATTTGGAATACAGATAAACATTCTCAAATCTCAATCCATTCGGGTGAATTATTATTGCAAAAAGAGCGTTTGTTTTGCCGGAATTTGAAGGTCCACAAAATACACCTATTACTGTCACTGATATCATCAAATACGCCAAAGCTTTTAAAATTCCATATTTCCGGGAAGTTTTTATGAGAAATGGTTTACCAATAACTGGTCCTCGTAAAAATGAGTCAGCAATTGTAAATCTTGATGATAAAGATGGTGCTGGTACACATGGGGTTGGATACAAAAAACGTCTCAATGATGTAATTTATTTCGATAGCTTTGGTGATTTGAAGCCTCCACAAGGGCTGATTAATTATATCGGTGTTGGAAGCATTATATATAATTATGAAAAATATCAAAATTATAATACAATTGTTTGTGGTCATCTATGTCCCAAGTTTCTGGCTGGCAAGAGGCTATAAATAATCATGACACATGCTAAAATGATCATTAGACATGGATGATTCATTTACGTTGACATTGTCGGGCAGGTCATCAACTCTTGAAACACAATACTTCCCGCCGATTGAGTTGTCAGCAAATAAAAATTATGTTGCTGGGCTTGTCGAGTTTACAACATTTAATTCTATACCAAATATTGACGTTGGTAATAATAAAGTCTACATTGAAGGTTGTAAACTGATTACAATTCCAACAGGAAGTTTTTTTCTTATTTAAAAGTTTGATATTGATTTAATAGGATGATCAGAAGACAAAATATTTTTAACTGATCAATCATATTTTAAAATAAATTCCCAAGGAATTGGAGGGTTAGGGTTAGCTCTATGCCGATAATATATGGGCACGGTAGTTAATCTCGTTTCCCCCCACTTTTTTTTTTCTCATACTTGACGCGAGGCACTACCGTGCCTCTTGATCCGTGCACTATACTTGCTTGCTAGAACAGTGTTAGTGCTTGTGCGAGGGTGGGGTGACCTGGTCCAGCGCCAATTGCACTTGCTCAAAAGGGGCGCCTCATCTTAACGTGAATTAAAAAGGAATTTTGATAAAAAAATTTTATAACTTTTTTTTTCATGACGTTTAACGAAGAATTTTTTTTTTCGTGGGTGTAAAATCTGTTCAATAAATTATTTTCATTTATATTTACGAGCTATTCTCCAATGACTCTTTTTGTTTTATCTTTGTTATCCCTTCTGTGTTTGTCAATTTTCATAAACACTTTTTACCCCTCTGCTTCGCTGTCCGTTCTTTTGGTGTGGAATTGATGTAGATTACCGAATAATTCCTTTGGCTACATAAGTCCCTTAGCCGTTTGAGTATAGTATTTTATCTTAATTTGGCGAATGGCTAATATATTAGTGTAGATTACCACACAACTATTTAGTTTTATCTATTCGTTAGCTACATTTTTCTCCATGAATTAAAATACTTTTTGAAAATGTAGCTAAGGTATGCATGAAACTAAATAAATTGTGCTGAAATCTACATTAATTCCTGAGACATTTGCCAAAAGTATTTTAATTTATTTCGGCAAAATAGCTCAGGGATGGATAAAGATTACCACCCAATTGATTCAGCTTCCTTTTTTTCTTAGCTACATTTGCCATAATAAATTAAAATACTATTGGCAAATGTCTAAGAAAAGGATATGAGTAAATAAATTGTGTCTTAATCTGCATTAATTCTTTAGCCATTTGTCAGAAGAATTTTTATTTATTTTGGAAAAAATATAATTCCTTTGTTTTTTCAATCAAATTGTTGAATTAATTTTTTCTTTTCAAAGAAACGGGCGCGCAAAAATTTATTGCCTAGAGCACCTAAATTCCTCGCTACGGCACTGCTGTTTATACTTACACTCACACAAGACTTAATTTTTGGGTGCAACAAAATTTAAGGAACACGGTTATAAAATATGACCCTACGGCATACGGGCTCTTCAAACCTCAAATATTAATACGAGTATTCCGATTGGAATCAACTTTAAACGACACAATTTATAATAATGAAAGAAAAAGTCGCAAACTATACTTACCTTCATCTCTGCAGGAAGTATTTTTTCACCTAATTGTAATAGTTTTCTTTCTGTTTTGTCCTATTCTTCATAACAAATCGTTGAATTAGCAAATTATAAATGTTGTGACTTGTTAGACGTACGTCCATCTTTACGAGAAAAAGATTTTTTGCGGTCACAACATTGGGCTTTTTTTTTTATTATTTCGTTCAATAACATTGAAGTTCTTGCAATATTTCGATGATTTTTTATTTGTGTTGTCACTTTGATTTGGCAAACTGTGATTCACTCTCAGGTTCACCAGTCTCACACAAACGTCGATTTTTTGTTGCTTTTTCGACATTATCATTGCTTTTATCAAACATAATTATTGTATATAAATTAGTTTTTAATCAATATTTAAGTAAATTATCAAGAAAATATTTTTTTCCATAATTCATGAATATGAAAATACTATATGCGTTTTACAATGAATACTCCACGCGTACTAAGTAAAGAAAAAAGCTGACCTGTTAACGTACTATAGTTTATATTTTCAAACTATATATAAAGCATGAGAAAAACAGATGAACGTGACTCAAATAAAAAGTATTTAGAGAGTGAACGATAAATAAATCAGTAAAAAAATAGTGTTAAACAATTTTATTTTGTATTACAAAAAAATATAAAGTCAAAATTTTCATGTGACACGGACTATCGAATATCTAAGTCATCTTGGCCGACTCGTACCATAAGTATACAAAATCTCCATAACGTTACGATAGCCACGTGGGTATAAGCATGCGTGTAGTAATTAGATAGTCAAAGGTTCGAGCCCCTGTTTGGACATCTTTAGCTCAGAAAAAAAAAGATATGTTTGGGTGTTTTATAATATTTGAAGAATGAAATACAAGGTATAGATTAATTTTTTTTTTTTTTGTGAAATTAAAAAAATTTTAAAATATCTTTATACGTCTTGAATCATACTAAAATTGCTCTCTATTTAGGAAATAGAATCTTGAAAAAATAAAATAAAGTTTGATTCGAGGAAATTTTATTCATAAAAAAATAATATGAATACTTTGATTCAAGACTATTATTGCATGTATGGAGATAATTTGTACATAAGATTAAGAGATTTTATTCATGAACCAAGACATACACGTATTCACATCAAAGCACATAGTATGCGTTTTAGACACTCTGGTTTTGGAGAGAATCAAATATGTTATAAACCAAAATGAAAGTTTCTAAAATTTAGAAACTTTGGTTTTTAACGAAAACAAATATGTTACAAAGCAAGAAAACAGAACTTCACACGGAGAAAAAAAAAAACGACAAAAATTGTTGTGACAGCACGACAAACTAGAGGCGAAATCCTATCCTGTCACTTTTTTTTGTGCTGCAAAAAAATTTGTTGTGTCGTTTAACAAAATTTGTTGTACTGCAACAAATTTTATTGTATCATTGAACAAATTTTATTTAGCTGCACAACAATTTTTACCATTCAATAATATTTGTTGTGTTGCTCAATAATATTTGTTCGGCTGCTCAATAAATGTTGTCCAGTTTCAAGGCAAATTTTGCCGTGCTGCTCAAAATGATTCATAAAAATGATAAACATAACCTGCATCTGTCATTTTAATGCAGATTTTTTATTCAAATCCTTGGTAATAAATATAAAAAATAAATCAAAGCATCGTAATTTAAATTAATTTGTTCCTCAATTATTTTCCTTCTTATTTTTAATTATCATAATGAAAATTTATTCCGTAATTTAAAAAAAAAATTTACTATGGTTTTAAAATTGTTGTTATGTGGAATAATGAAAATAATTAAACTAAATACAAAATACTATCTACAACAATTTTTGTTTGGAGTATAACAAATTTTGTTGTATGTTTATCAATTTTTTTTTGAAGCATGACAAATTTTGTTAAATAGCACGGCAATTATTACTTTACCAGATAAACAAAAACTGTACTATTGGCAGAACAAATATTGCAGAGTTTCAACTTTGCCTCTACTTTGCTGTGCAAGACAACAATTTTTTTCCTGTTTTCGTTACAATTTTTGTCGTTTTTTTTTCTCCGTGCCTATTATATTTAAGAACAAATGAAATTTTATTTTTTTTTCAAGACAAATTTTTTCATTGGACAAGAAAAAAAAAAATTCAATTCAATTCTTTCAATGGTTTTGATGTATGTATGGTTTTGAAGTATGTATCACACCACGTATCCAAATTTACCACGATAATTTTATAAGGGTTGTAAGACCTTGAGTTTGATACAGGGCTATCAAAGGATGTGGAGGATAGGTTGTAAATTGAAATAATTGGAATAACACTTTAAATAAATCCAAACACTGTGGCTTAAATTCTAGTAATTTTCACTTTATTATTTTACTAAAAATATAATTCATTGTATTTATCACTACTATTTTATATTGTAAGTATCAAGAAATCCCGTTGTACGAGAATCAATGTTAATTAGAGATGTAACGTAAACGAGTGTTGAAGAGCAACTGATTTTTCAGTTTGTTGAAAATTGTCAAGTCCAAAAAATGGGTGTGTACTTAGTTAAAAAATTAGTTTTAATTGGTCAAAAATTAGTTCAAGAGAGGGTAAAAATTATATGTAGGTGAAGAGATTTTTAGACATAAAATTGGGCAATGTGTGTTCCAAAGGGTGACATAAAAGTACCATGCGTAAACAAAAAATATAGATTTTACGAACGGAAAGTCTAAGACGTTTTCATAAATTCAGTTTATGTTAAATAGTTATAAATTTACTTTTTCATCGTCGATTTTACGATCATTCTCTGTATCGAAAATACGTCAGTGCAGTTGTTTGACAGATGTGAGATGTTCTCTAATTCTTGACAAATAATGTTCTAAAAAATATGTTGTAATATTACCAAAGAGAAACTTGAGTTTATAGTTTTATTTGTTACGTGATTTTTACTTGAAAAGTCTATGCATTTGTTGACCATGTGTAGGAATATTCGAGATAGTCAAAAGAGAACTATTAAAAAGAGTACATTAATTAAAGTATTGTAATTTAAAGTATTTTAGAAAAAATATAAAATCAAATTGTTAGTCACATGTTGTTCTTAATTTTGTCGTTTCACGAAGTAGCCATAAAAAACAGAGTAATAGTAAAAAATCATAAATTTGTTGTATTTTATTTTAAAAAATAAAAAAATTGAAATCTGGTCAGTCTGGGACCGACAGACAGCTATGGTTCGACCCGGAACAAAGTATATGAATGATCTAAAATTATTTTTTTTTGACTTAAATTAATAGTTATAATAATTCAATTGAATCAAAAAAAAATGTGATCGAGAATTTATTTTTTTAATAACAAGATATATTACTATCTTCAAACAAACTGTTTTTAACTTCTTTCAAATGTTTTCTTTTCCTATACAAATATATATAATGAAAAGAATTTTTTGTCTTTATTTCGACAAAAAAAATTTATAGTGCAATTGCTGAAAAAGACAATGAGAACTATGGATAGAAGCGAAAAAATCGTAGATGAAATGAAGAAATATTTTACAAAATTTTATTTTGAACAAAATATGCATTGAGTGTCGTTTGTGTTGGCTGGATACGTTTAATATGTTAGCTGCTAAGCATGTAAATAGTTATTATGAGATATCTGAAATCTTCTTGCTCATATGCAAGAAACAAAAAAATATCTAATCGTGAGGACCCTATATTTTACGGACATATCGAATCGAATCGTCTCTCCTACTCTCTGAAAAAATTTTATTCGAAATCAGGGGAGAATTTTTCTCGACAATAAAAAGCTTGGAAATACGAAAAAAAATTGTTTTCCATAAATACAAAGTATTTTGTATCGAGAAACACATGATGTCTCCATTCGAGTACAATTTTGGTCAAATCAATCAAAAATTTGTTTTTTTTTGGGGAGACACTTACGTTTAGAAGAAAATTTCTCACAGAATATTGTGATAATGAAAAGAAATCTGCATGATTTCTGTTGAGTATCAAGGAAGTATATGTTTTTGATCGATTCTAACAAATGCTTTATCAAATCAAGATTGTTTTGTTTATGAGAATCATTTTTTTTTAATTTTAAGCTTTTGTTCCCACAGTACATTCTTTGGACAGCGGGAAGACAGTAATCTAGTATTCAAAAGTTTTATTAGCGCTCAGTTTAAAAATTTATTCTTGCTGACGAATAATTATCTACTTTTAGAAATAAGGATTTTGATCCAATACATTAACTACTTTGACTGTAAAGGGTATTAGTATATGGTCCACTGTAAATAGACGATCCTGTAGTTGAAACATTTTTATGTCGCCGTCTTGACAAAAGGATAACGATAACGACTATTACCACGGCCATCAGTATGAGTCCGGCAACGGCTATTCCAATCGCAAAACTCCGCTGGGAGATGCAAATACTATCATCATTGAGAGTCTAAAAGGAAAAAAAATTAGCTATTTATGATCAGACCCTTGTAGCTTTTAACTTACTCTTTCACGAGATACTTCATTGTTTGAATCCATTCTCCCACTTATATCAGATGCTTCGTTTACATATAATCCACTATAAACTTCAATCGTTGCTGGTGTACCATCAAGGCTGAGGCTATCTTTTGTTTCATCTAAGAATCGTTCACTTGTTTGTCTTCGTTTTCGAATTTCGTTACATGAAGGCAACTGGAAAACATGCATTTTTAAACATTTTTTCGACTGAACTATATTAGAGCGTTTATCATTAAATAAAGACATACCACTTCTGAACAGCCACCATTATGATTAGTGCAAAGTTTTACATTGCATTGGTAATACACGCTTGCTGTATAAGGAAATTTGTGAGCTTGGAAATTTACTCTTGCTTCTGATTTGTCCTGACTGTAAGTGAATCGGCCCATGATTTCACTATCCACTGGGCAACTGTCGTAAATAAATAGAAGTATCAATGTTTTAAACGTGAGGTTCTTGAAAAAATGAATCGAAAAGAGTTTTACCCTTCGTTATTAATTAGTTTTTGTTCACCCCATCCAAGACCATCCCGAACAATGCAATCGGAAACTTCTAATCCAAAGTTGTCTTGTTTGTCAATACTTATAACAAGGCTTAAAGGATCACCAATTTCTACATTCTCAGCAACATGATAACCTGTTGGATCACTGGAAAAGATTTTCATGGTGCAACCTGGCATTGGGGCAGTCGCCTATATACAGAAAGATAAACAATGATCCAACGTTATTTTATCATAAATTGTTATCATAAAAGTCTTGGATTATTATATTATGAAATAACTAAAAAGACGAATACACGAAAACTTGCCATATTTTGTTAATTTCATAATGAGCATACACGGAGAAAAATTTTCAGTGGATCTTACTATGGTGCCACATCACTGAAGGTATATCTTCTGACTATTAAAATATTTGCTATCATTTTAACGAGAAAAATCTATTCTTGTTTTAAAAAATTAAAAGGTACTAATGCAATTTTATGTTTTTTTTTTTTCCCGATGAGAAAATTACAACTCATGAAGAAATTTTAACAGAAGCCAAATTTAAAAGTTAAAATAATCTAGCCTAAAAATTACATTGCATCATAGCTAAAAAAATTTTTTTTGCTTTGTACTTAAAAAATTTTACTCTGTTAGTGTGGACAAAATGAAAATGATGCTCTGTGATGATGTTCAAAATTATAATGGGCCATAGCAAAAATTGATAAGGGACTCAGAATTGTTAAGTGCCGTCATTTTTTAGTTGACTGAGCAGGCGTGACTTTGCTTATTCACAAATTGTTGATGTAAAACAAGCAAAAATTTATTTCCGGCATGAGAATAATTCATCTTTTTTCGTTTCTTTTTTTTTTAAATTATTTTTTTTTTTTCTGAACTAGTTTAATTTTCAAAGCAAGTACATTTTTTTTTATCAAAAGATCAATTTCCTTGGAATTAAAAACTTTTTTCTGTTGCCAAAAATTATTTGCTTATAAATATGGCTTTTGGAATTTTTCGAGTTTTTCTTCAACGATGTAAAGATAGAAATAGAAACATAGACATTATTTTTATTATTGTGGATTTCTGAAAATTAGAAAAACATTAAATGACGTCAAAATGTAACAAGACTTTTCTTTTATGGAATTAAAAATTGTTTAACTGCTGTTTTTTAACATTTTTAAATTTGTTTCAAACAGAGCAAACATATCGCACCGCTAGAAACACAAATCATATCAACGTTAAAGAAAGGAAGCAAACTATCAATAACTGTTAAGTTAAAAACAATCAATAAGTAACAATCAATTTTGAAGTGAAACTTCTTTTCGCCGGTTGGTGAAAAAAAAACAGTGTGTCGGCCATGTAACGCTCGGAACGAGTGAACGCTCAGACCGAGCGAGCGTTCTCCTATATAACTAATGAGAGTGAGTGAGTAAAAGGCTACGATCGAGAAAGGAGATATGTGTGTGCGTGCGTTGCCAATAGTGTAGCTGATCGGTTTGCAGCGTTTATAAAAATAATGAATAAAAAAATTATGAATGAATATACTCAATTAAAAATTTTATTAGTATGATCAATATCATTGATATTACTATTATAAATATTATTATCAATATCGATATTATTACTAATATTATAAATATATGTAGCCATAGTATAAATATAAATAAAAACAATATATTCAATAATATCATTGATAATAATAATATTAACATGATATGAGTAATAATATCAATTGTATTCATCATATTAATAATAATATCAGTGATATTAATAATATTAATGATAATGAAGATAATAATATCAAGACTGACAATAATATTTAAATATAAATACTCATAATTATTAGTATCTATATTCCGAATATTATTACTAATATTATATTGATATTATTATTCATAATAATATTATTGATATATAACCATAGTATAAATAAAAGTAACAACAATAATTTTAATAATATCAATGATAATAATAATATTCATATAATAATAATATAGTAATAATATCAATAGTATTAATCATATGAATAATAACATCGATATAATATTGATAATCATAACAATAAGAATAATAACACTGACAATAATATTCAAATATAAATATTAATAATTATTAGTATTAGTATTCCAAATATTATTATTATAAATGTTGTTATTCATATAATTAATATCATTTTCATTATTACCAATATATATTGATATTATTTCTAATTCATAATGTTATTGAAATTATTATTGACATTGGTATTCTACACAATATTATCAAAAGTATTGTTATTAATAATAATAATAACAAAAATATAATCAATTAATGATAATATCAGTGATATTAATATTATTAATATCGATATAATATCAATAAGAATAATAATAGTACTGACAATAATATTCCAATATAAATATTAATAATCATTAGTATTTATATTTTTAATATTATTATAGATATTCTTATTAATATCAATAATATTGTTTATCATTAATAATATTATCGAAATTATTGTTGTTATTTTTATCATTTATATATATTCATAATATTTTTTCAATATTTATATTTTCAATTCTATCAATATGATCGATATTATTATTATACATATCATATTGATATCATCATTTATATTATTATCATTATCAATATTATTATTAATATTATCAATATCGTCAATAATATTACACTCAAAAAAATTTCTGGCGAATGTTACTGTAAAAAGTTCAGTCACAAGAGTATGGTTGCAGTCACTATACGTTCAGTGACCGCAACTATTTATTCAGCTGTGAGAGCTGAACTTCATTCAAGTAATCGAGTTCAGCTACCATAACCAGACTTATAGTGGTCTTAGCTGTAGTATCGTGTCCTTAGCTATACACGCATGCGCATATAACGTTAGCCACATTTTTGCTTGTATTTTTGAAATTAAATATTCATTATAAATAATCATGTTCATAGATAATTTTGAGGAAAATGTTTCAGTAAAATAGAAACTAGAAAAATAACAAGATGATTTTATGAAAAAGTAGAAGTTAATATATTTTTTTTGTTAATAAAGCATCTGTCAAAAACATAACCTAAATTAAAAATATGATGATACGATTGTTCAGCTCTCACAGCTGAACAGTATGGTTGATATAGCTTAACTCAGTTACTGTACGCAAGTTCGGTTGCTGTAACCGAACTTACATGCAGCGGAACTTTGTATAGTTGTGGCAACCAGAAGTATAGTGGCATTCGCCAGAAATTTTTTTGCGTGTATTATTATCATCATTAATTAATTGATTGTTGCTATTATTGAAATTGTTACAAATAACTTGACGATCAGTTAAACTTTACTCTTCAAACTACCCACACAGATTTTAGGCCTGAAAAAACTAAACGATTATAAAAACATTGAGATTAATGAAAATCTGCTTATAAAATATGATTATAAGAGTGAGTATTTATCACAATTTACCTGAAGAGGAAGCGACTGAAGCTTTGCAGCATGTGTTTGGTCATTTGAGATGAGTTTGTCGCGAGTCTGGTAACGACATCTAACATGAAAACCTTTTCCTTGATTCGTGATCAGCTTCAAATGAGGCTGCACGACAATTGTATTGAAATATTCAATACCTCCGTCTTCCTAAATAGAAAAAAAAAAACTGTAAATAAAGACGAAGTCAAATATTTTTATCAGTAATTCTCTATCTTTTTTCTTGTTCTTACAAATCGATATAATCTCCCATAGTTGTTTTAGAATAATTCTCTTATTCATTTCTTTTTTTTTTTTTTTCTATCCTCTTACAGGTATACCTTCTCTATTTTTGTTATTATTTCATCTTTGTCCTCTCTTTTAAATATCATTTTGCATACTTCTTCTCATTCAATTTTTCTTACCCTCTAAAAAATTTTTTTCTCATTTTCTCATATGATAATCTATGATCCATCCACACTCTTTTCTCAAACATGTTTTCGCTAATCTCTTTTTGACGTTTATTTTTATCCAATTTTTCGTGTCATATTTTTCTACTAACTCAATTGCCTCTCTCATTTGTTCTTTTTGTTCATTAATTATCACTACGTCGTCCACTTCCATTCCCCGTCATCATCATTCATGAAAATAATTAATACCATTGAGCTGATTTTACATCTCTCAGTCCGGCATGTGCATCAAACTTTTCTAATATCTCTCCATTTACTTTTACCTTGCAGCTGCTTTAATATTTCTCAAAGTTTCCTCTTACTCTCTTTCTCAATATTTTCGTGAATAATATTCCTAAATATTGTAATAGGCGGTTTTAATACTGTTTGAAATTAAATCAGTATTTAAACCTCTGCCACCTTTTTAATTTAATTTATTATTTTAATATTTTATTTAGATATTTCAAATAAAATCAAACACAACTTTTAAGTACTATTATTTAAATTATTTATTTAATATTTAGGTTCTACGATAGATTAATAATAATTATACAAGATACGTTTCAATGTATGCGTGATGTGGCAAGGCCACGTCACCAAGATAAATTTGATAATATTTTATTTTGCGGACGCACTCGATGGTGGCCGGACTGGAAGTAATTTTTATATTTTTATATTGTACAAACTAAATTTCCTCCGGTGGCGCTCGTACAAGTTCGAGCGTCATCGGACTCATCGACGCAGTGTGATGTGCAGTAACAAAATTTGTAACGAAACATACCATCTCGTTACAATATAATAATCATTACATATCTAATATTTTTTATTATTTTAATATTTTCAAATTTTTATCATTTACTTGTGTGTATATGTACCATCCCTCAATCAATTCAGAAGATACTTGTATGCACCATGTGACGAAAAACACAACTAAATGTCTATAGTGGTTAATGAGAGGTAAGTGTATAGTGTTCAGGGGTGCTATTCTTGGTCCCGTATTGCGGGAGTTATTGCGGGTCCCGCAATAACGATTCGCCGACAAGAAATGTTAGTCGCGATAGAAAAACATAAGGGCGCTTGTTGTTGCTTTCATGTGAAGCTGCCATAGTGGTATGCAAATGCAAAAATAAGGTAGAATTTACATGAAAGCAACAACTTCATGTTTTTCTATCGTGACTGACATTTCTTGTCGGCGAATCGTTATTGACCCGCAATAACTCCCGCATACGGGACCAAGAATAGCACTCCAGGTGTGTATATACTGTATAGTCAGGGGCGTACATATAGCTAAATGTACAAGTTTATGTTTTTTTTATCACTTTCATATAATTCAAGTAAAGATGTACTTACGCACCTATGGTTGGATATATTTTGATCTCTTTCAACTAGATTGACTATCAATAATAATATGTATTTTCAATTTATCAAACATGTATTACATAATTTTTAAAACACTATAATTAATATCAAAGTCTAATAAAAAATAAAATTTAATCTGATACAGAAAAATGTGTTTATTATTATATATTTGATTATTCTTAATTATGCATTTTTTTTTTAATAAATATTTTTTCTTTTCTGAATATTTTATCATATTATCTGAACATATATAAAAAAAATATAAATATATTAATAGATAAACTACCGTAAAAAAATTATTCTACATTTCTATTTATACTAACTTCAATTGACATTTAAATTTGTTAAAAAACTTATGTCGAGCATCTGTCATTGTTTGATTTAATATTAAACATGTTTCATTATTTCATCATTCTTCAAGTTTATTATTTCCAAGCTCAAAATTGAACAATTATTTTATAATTATTATTTCACTTGTATTATTTTTTATTATCAACAATTGCTTTATTCATGAAATGTTTAATATGTCATTGTTTATTCGTTCAAGTATATTCACTTGAAACTTATAATTTTCGAAGTATTAAGAAATTAGAATCAAAACATATTAAGTTTTCAATATTCAACATTGTAAACTTTTATTTTAATTGGTTCTAACTTTTTTTGATAATTTTTTTTAGTAATATCGTAAAAATATTTATTTTATAGTTTTTATACACGTTCACGGGAGAGGGGGTGACGATTAAGTATATATAGCCTCAACGGCGGCTTGCAATTTGTTGTTAAATTAATAACTCAGTAAATAATTAGTAAAAGTACCTGAAAATTTTTATAAAACTTCTTGACATACTACTACACAATATTGTCACTAACAAGTCACTCAATTTTCGAATTTCTCTGACTCTTTTTTCGTTTAAAGTTAGACAAATCGAATTTTTTTGTAATTATTTGAAAATAGAGAAACTAGATCACTCAGGGGGAAAAAAATTGCTACAGACGCAGAATAATTTGTACTAATTATTACCACCAAGCCCGGAATTTGTACCTCAAAAATAACAACCAAAAAAAAATTATTTACTCCAAAATGTTAATTAACAATTGAATATCTTCTGCTTTAATTATTGGGGTACTAAATACGCTCTTATCGGTACAAGTTAGATTACGTTCTGCTCTTTAAAATATAAAATGAATTATTTAAAAATATTGATTTTTCGAGGCACCATGGAATTGTTAATAAAAATGTTTGATTAACAATTGCATGGCGCCTTTGAAAATCAATATTTTTGAATAATTTTTATTTCATTTCAAAGAGCAGAACGTAGGATAATTTGTATCGATAAAATTAGAATTTGTACCCGCGTAAATTGAAATTTTAGAGTAACTTGTTGTTTTATTATTATTGAGGTACAAATTTTGTTAGGATCGGTACAAATTAGCTTAACGTCTGCTCTTCAAAACGAAAAAACAATTACTTGAAAATATTGATTTTTAAAGGCACCATGCAATTGTTGATTAAAAATTTTTATTAACAATTGCATGGTGCCTCCAAAAATATTTTTAAATAATTTATTTTTTATTTTAAAGAGCAGAACATGAGCTAGAGCAGAATATGTACCTCAATAATTACAGCAGATATTCAATTGTTAATTAACATTTCGGAGCAAATAATTTTTTTTTTTTGTTGTTATTTTTGAGGTACAAATTAGTACAAATTATTCTGCGTCTGTAGCAATTTTTTTTTTCCCCTGAGTCATCTAGATACAAAATCAATTTTTAACCCTTTCTCCACCCTTTAATTTCGATGTACAAATGAAAACAATTGCGGTGAAAAAGAGTACAAATTAAGACGCTTCTAATGAGTATTCTAGATAATTTTTTTAGGACTTATGCAGGCCAGGTTCACGCACCTGTACAATTCTTCTACATATTTTAATTTAACCGTGAATGATGAAATAATATCGATATTAATTATATATCAGAAATAACAAATTTTCTTGCATACAAATAAATCGAAAATAAAAACATGTATATATATATATATACATACTTATATGTAGCTAAGGAAGAATTAAAAAAAAAAAGAATAACATTGTACGGCACACACACCCACAAGAAAATAATCGATAACCATGCATACATGCATATCTCCGTATGTACGACATGAAACGTCTCGAGAGAGGGGATAAAGAGGACATTTAGCTGAGAAATTTATTTTTTAATAAGATTTTGTTCTTGGCTTTTACTGATGTTGATATCTTTTTTATTAGTTATTGGAAAAAATCCAAAGTAGGCTTATTAGAACGAGGGCCATCGATATATATAGTAGAACAATTTTTATTTTTTTTTTTCGGCCAATAGTTAGCCTAAAAATTGATAAATTAGAAATTATGACGTCACAGAGCGCAAAATTAAAATACTTATACCCGGTAAGAGAGTTCGCGTTCGTTCTATATATTTTTTTCTTTCTAAAATTGAGGCGAGACCCTACTGGGTCTCCTGATATTAGATATGTAATAATTATTATATCTAAATGAAAAATCTAGTTTGATGAAGTAACTCTAATAATATCAATAATAATAATAATAATAATAATAATAATAATAATAATGATAATAATAATAATAATAATAATAATGATAAGAATTTTAAAAATATCAAAATAATAAAATAATTATTATAGGCCTAGTTCATAAAGAGCTTACTTTGATGCTTATAAATAATAATATTATTAATAATAATGATAATGAGAATATTAAATGATAATAAACTTTGATATATCCAAACAAAAATAATATAATATATACGCATATATACATTCATAAAAATGAAAATTCGATCATAATAATGATATTACTTTTATAGTAATTGTTATATTTAAATTCTAGCTCTAGTTAAAAAGATTACTTCTATAATAATAAAAAATTACAATAAAATTATTTATTGAATAATAATAAGAATAATGATAATAATATTATTTAAATTTTAGCTCTAGTAAAATATCATTAAATAATATCTTATTAATTTTAAGAGTCATTTACCGATGTCTCAATTTTAATCAAAAATATTTAAAAACACTTGTGTTCTACATTCAAAATATGTAAACAACTATATGGGTCCCCATGGCTAATACTACAGTGACAGTATATCTATATATTGTTCATGCTATTTTTGGGCGCGCGCGCATGGATTTAGAAGTCAGTTAACGCCTTGCTTGCATGTCACATAGATACATTAGTATCCATTGGGACTTCTATGTCAGATTTACAGTAGTATATAATATAAAAATAAGAAAGTGAAGAGTAAAGTCATTAAATAATAAAAAATTAATTAAATTTTTAAATACATGGGTATATGAAAGATATTTCTTATAAAGTAATAAGTGACTAGTAACTGTTTAAGATGATAAAAAATATTCGAATCATAGGGTTGTTTTTAATAAGGGTTGTTTATAACAATAATTTTTGAATAATATCAATGTTTAAATAATAGAGGTTGTTTATAATAATAAGGGTTGTTTATGAAATAATTTTCATGTCCGTATATAATAATAAACAGAGCCTGACTTGAACACTAGACACCTAGCACTATCGCAACATGGCGGCCCTATACTAACGCATACTTGGCCCACACACACATTCTCTATTCAAACTACTGCTGGCACTTTTGCTTGCAATCTGCTTGCACCTATGCGTGCGCGCACATCACAAAATGATATTCAAAAATAAAAAAATAATATTTATATTATATACATACGTACATATATATAATAATAATAATAAATAATAATAACAATAAATAAATAACAAAAAAATAACAATTATAAATTTAAAAAAAAAATATATATATGGGGCATTCTTAGCCAAATCACGGTATTATTTCCTCTAGTTTTATTTCATTTTTTTGAAATCGAAAACTTATATATTATAAACTTATATTAATTTTGAAAGAAAAAAAATTTTTTTCTGGAGACGAAAAATTTTCCTGCTGAAAAAAAAAAATTTTAAAAATAAAAAAAAAATATTTACATTTCTGGATACCATTTTTTTTTTGCTGAATTTTTGAAAAAAAAAATTTTTTTCTTAATTTTATTTTTTTTAATTGACTTTTCAGATGCGAAAAAAAAAAAAAAACGAAATTTACTCTTATGAAATTTTCAATTTCTTTTCAGTTTTTCTGAAAAACCATATAACAGATTGAGAGTAAAAAAAAATCTATATGGTTTTTCTGAAAAACTAAAAAGAAATTGAAAATTTCATAAAAGTAAATTTCGTTTTTTTTTTTTTTTACATCTAAAAAATCAATAAAAAAATATGAAATTAAGAAAAAAAAATTTTTTTTTTCAAAAATCAAAATTTTAAAAATCGAAAAAAAATACTTCCCATTGAGTGCCCACTCTATTGAAAAGCTTAAAATACTTGTTTTGCGTCCTCAAATCTATGATCAAAAATTTAGCAAAAAAAAAATGGTATTATTTTACATATCTTGACATTCGATGGTGGTGCCCTCAAAAATCGAAGAAAAAAAAAAAAAAAAATACGGGTTTTTTTAAGGCTAAAATCTACAACATATCAAAAAATGAGCAAAATCGCAGAAGGTCAGGCCGCAAACCCCGTGGTTTGGCTAAGAACGCCACAGATACATTAAAATATGGTGTCACCTAAAAAAATTCAATCAAGTAAACATTCCATTGTGTTACATATCGTTTTAATTTTGATTAATATTTTTAAAGAATTATTCACTTGTTCCATGCTTTTGTACTTAATTATTGATAATTCTATTATACTGTATGATACTGAATGTTCTGATAACGTTTTGATTTCGTTTTGATTTATAAAACGTCAATGTCATGTTCGCTAGGAAGTTGATTCAGCCCTATAGTATCCAATATAGTAACGTCAAAATAATGGATACATAATAAATTGCGAACACCAAGTTATATCCTATGTATTCACTTATTCCAAAATAAGTCCTTATATATAATAAGTCCTTATATTCGCCGAATATAAATAGAATCCTGAAATATTGAGACATTTTTTTCAACAGATGATAAAGATAAAAAGATTTAACTTTTAAATTCAAGACACTCTTCGAGATAAAGAATAATTACTAAGAGTTGTCACAAACACATAAAAATTATTGTCAACTTACGAGCTCTGATGGCATGGTGTTGCAAGATCTCAGTGGAAGATGATATATTATCGGTGTCGGTTGATTCTGAAATTCTTGCAAACAGGAACTATTTTTCGATAATCCTCTAGGATATACAAGGCCATGGAAATCAGTGTTTCGTTCGGTCGATATAGAGACAACAATGAACTCACTTTCACACTGAATTTGAACCGTATTTGCTACAGCAAGTGGTGCTGGAATTCGATAAAACGATAAAATTACAGATTAACAATTTCAAGACTAAAATTATAACAAATACAAAACTAAACATCATTAAGTAATTTTTTTTTTGAAAGACGTAAGTGATTAAAGTTCCGCGGCACCCCATGGCAATCTCCCAGATCCATTGTTTTTCCACATTTAATACTTTGAGTAAATTTGTAAAAATTCATCAATTTCAATAGAAATTTTTTATTTCTAAGCACCTTTCGGTTTTCGAAAAAAACAATTAATTTGAAATAAAATTTGCTAAATGGAAAGCAATCTTATCCGTCAAAGCAAGAGTTATATTGATCGATTTCAATTAAGAATATGTCGATTTGGAACAAAATTGATTATCTTTAAATGGTACATAAATAAGTTCAGAAACAATTAAAAGAAATGAGTGTTTAGATGAAGATAAAAATTTGATAAAACAAAGTAACATTTGATTTAACCTACACTGTAAAAAATTTTTAGCTACAGGAACGAGGTACTGGATAGCTTAAGAGACAAGTCAATCGGTTTGTGATTTCAGCCATCTGGATAGTCAGGATAGCTATCCAGGCTCGTAAGATGCATATGATCTATATGCCCATAGTGAAAGAAATATTATAACGTTACCAATGCCTATGTAATTATGATTTTATTGATGCATGCTGTTACAATTATGTATTAGATAAAAATAACAGGATTAGAAACTTAAAAAAATACCGTCAATAATTTCAACCAACACTAATTTTATATTCTAATTTTTAATGTGTAGTTCTCATTGTCAACAACTGTCATGTGTTTATAAACATAACCTAAGCCAGGATGTTCGTCGGCGAAACTGGTCGGCTGAGGGTGCCATGGTTACTAGTAACTTAGTTTGTTTATTTGAAA
>MKYW01000315.1:45664-65315 GCA_015776835.1 Aphidius ervi | reverse complement strand
GACTCTCCGGTGGGAGTGTCGAAGTAGGGGATACGAATCTGACGTAGCCAGGGTAGGAATCCGGATTACCCGCTCGTGGCGGATGTCTACCAAGTCAACACTGACATTCAGGCGAAAATGGATGTCACTACCAAGGCCACTCACAAACCGGTAGTATTAATTAGCGTCTTAGTCGATAAAACCCCTCAGACAAGACCTCTAATTATTTTCGGGAGCGCGAGATCTGCCAAATATCGTTACAGTATGTGCCGAATAAGCACCTGAAGAGCGCGACTGAAATACCATATGATACTGAGTTTATACTAACCTACCAATTTTTTTTTTTTTTCATAAAGGCTTAAGTGCGCCCCCTACAATGATAAAAAAAAAATTAAGACGCTTCTGAACTGCCAATATTTTATATTAATAAATAGGGGCTTAAGAGCGCCCTCTACAATAATAAAAAATATATTTAGGCGCTCTTGACCCGCTAATATTTTATATCAATAAATAGGCGCTTAAGATCGCCCTCTACACGAAGAAAAAAAAAAGATAGATATTACCAAAAAAAAGGTAGAATTTACATTCTTAAAGGTAAATTTAGTGACGAATTATAGAAAAAGATGAATATTACGTTTTTTGCAATTAACTATGAGAAAACGCAAAAATTATCTTTTTGAAAGCTAAAAACCAATAAGCTAATATTTACAATAGAAAAAGATAAAAATTGACCTTTTCATAGTAAATAAAAACTTTGCTATTCCTTCGACATTTTTATTTTTAAAAAATAAATTTACATGTATTTTATTTATAAAATAAATGAAAATGTCCGAGGAAAAGCAGTAGCTAAAGAAAATAATGTAGCTAAGGAATTGAGGTTGCCAAAAAATTATATTTTAAGCAACATTATTTCCTCTAAACATAATTTTTTGGCAGCCTCAATTCCTTAGCTACTGCTTTTCCTTGGACATTTTTATTTTTAAAAAATGAAAAATTACATTTATTTTATTTGTTAAGTAAATCAGAAAAACCCCAAAGAAATGCAGTACCTAAAGAAAAGTTATATAAATTCCTCACAAATCTCTATGAATTTTTTAGCTATCATTGCCTAAATAAATTGAAATAATTGCATCAGATGGCTTGAGATTTATTATAAAATTCATAAATCGATTTTTCTGATCTTATCGTCTACTAATTCTAGCTAAATCAACTGAAATAAATTTCAAAATTTCGAATAATCGATTAGATTTCAATTTTTGAACAATTCAAATCATTCTATCTTTTTTATATACATTCATGTCTCGATTTATATACCTTAGTACTCAAAAAATCTATTTCCTCGTATTCATCGGAAGTCATTATTAATAAGGACGAAGATTTTCAACCTTTTATAGTAACGGGCGATGGCTTAGGGGGATAGCGCACAAGGTTCAAAACGATAGATATAATATAGGTTTAGGTAGAGTCGTAGGATCGAATCCCGGTCGAGACAGTTAGGAACAAAAAAAAAATAATAAAAGAAGGAAACATCATATATTACGTCTGTGGTAAACCAAAAATACTTTTCTACTTTTTTAAAAAGATTTTTTTTACCGTTTCAAAAAGATTCTTTTTATCGTTTCAAAAAGTTTTCATTCGTCTCTCTACAACGTTTTTTTTACGTTTCACATGGTCAATGTCAAAGTTTTTATTTACTATGAAAACGTTAATTTTTATCTTTCTCTATTGTAAATATTATCTTATTGGTTTTTAGCTTTCAAAAAGACAACTTTTGCGTTTTCTCATAGTTAATCGCAAAAAACGTCATATTTATCTTTTTTTATAATTTGTCACCAAATTGACCTTTAAAAATGTAAATTTTACCTTTTTTTTGGTAATATCTATCTTTTTCTTTTCTCCGTGTAGAGAGCGATCTGAAGGTGCCACAATAGATATTTTCTGATATCAATCGTACCCTTCCATTTTTATTGATTGAAAATGTTTTTTATGCCATCTATAGTAAAAAAAAAGATTTGTAACTAAACCAGTCAACATAGGTACAATCAGGTTAAAGCAATGTGTAGCAGGCGTAGTGTAGTTTTAAAAATGCATGTACAAGCTCGAGGTATTACTATTGTACAAATCGTATACAGTACTCATACGTAAGGAATACACAAGTAAACCTACGTACGGTTCAGTATATTATGCGAAAAAAAAAAATTACACTGTAAAATTGAATGATGATTTTGTATTATTTGAAATAATAAAAAATCATTCACGATAAACTTTAATAAATAATAAATAAAAGCATGCATATACAAAAGATAAAAGAATAATAATTTCTTTTTTTCTAATTTTGTTGTTATTGTTGGCAAAAAATATGACTGCAAACAATTATAAATTACATGAAATAATAAAGCCATGCAAACACATAAACATGCGATAATTGGAAATCAATTATAATGACATTTCATAATAAATGAAATGATTTTTTTACAGGTAATTTTAAATAATGAAGTTATAAGTGTGTAAAAAATTTTATGCATGCATGAATAAGATGCTTTGTGCTTTATATAATGAAATTGTAACATGCAAAAACAAATAAAATTATTCAACATAACTGTAAAAATACTGGGTGTTTTTTTTTTTTTTTTTTTCTTTGTTTCGTTTTGTTTTTTTTAAATAATAGCCATGCAAACATAGGTAAGTAAAAAATAAATAAGATGACAAAAAATTATACAATACAAGTCAATTAAATATTATAAAAAAAAAAAGGATTTGATATTAATATCATCAACAACTTTTTGACAGGTCTAAAATTATTCACTTACCTTCTTTTATTGATGATAATTTAGAAATATAAAAAAAATTGCATTTCCAAAAAACAATTTGTTTAACTGCTAAATATCAGCAACTTTTATATTGTTCTTTTACAGATGTCGATGCCACTGCAAAAATAAAATTAAAATATTGTTACTCATTGTTTAACAATTTTTTTAATGAACTAAAATTTTTCTTCCACTCTTTTTTCATTAAGAAAATATCAAAGAATTATAATAAAATTAAAATACCTTTGACATGTTGATAAAGTTTATTTAAAAAATATTGGAACAATTATATTTAAAATTTGTTCAACTGCCAAACGATAAAATTTTTTCATATTTTTTTTTCAACTGATGTCCATGCCACTGCAAAATAAAAAATGAAAATATTATTGCTCATTGTTTCACAATTTTTTTGATTTATAAATTTTTTTTTTTTGAACCCCTTTCTTTTGTTTAATTTTCAATGAATCATAAAAATTAATTATAAAATAGATTTTATCCATTTAAATGTACAAAATATTCAAGTGACAAAATTTTCGGATCAAGTATCATTTTAGTTATGTTAAAAATAGGACAAATTTTACAAAATCTACTTTGAAAAATTTAAATTGATATTTATAATTTATAATGAAATTATATTACCTCTATATTGTTGATGAAGTTTATTTAATGAATATTCTAACGATTATATTTACAATTTATTCAACTGCCAAACATTAAAATTTTATTATATTTTTTTTTTTCAACTAATATCCATGCCACTGTAAAAAAAAAAATAAAAATATTAATGGTCAATGTTTAACAAATTTTTTAATTTATGAAATTTTTTTTTTAACACCCTTTTCTTTCTCTTAATTTTTAATGAATCATTAAAATTAATTATAAAATAGATTTTACCCATTTAAATGTACAAAATATTCGAGTGACAAAATTTTAAGATAACATATTATTTTAGTTATGTTAAAAATAAGACAATTTTTACAAAATCTACTTTGAAAAATCTAAATTGATATTGATAATTTTCAATGAAATTATATTACCTCTATATTGTTGATGAAGTTTATTTAATAAATATTCTAACAATTATATTGACAATTTATTCAACTGCCAAACATTAAAATTTAATTATATTAATATTAATGGTCATTGTTGAACAATTTTTTTGATTTATAAAAATTTTTTTTTAACACCCTTTTTTTTTTGTTTATTATCAAATGAAGTATAAAAGTTTTATCTATTTGCAGATTTTACTTGGAAGAAATAAAAAAATAGACAAGTTTCAACATTAAAGAGAAAAAAATTTTTTTTCGTTGTGATGATCAAAACAATTTTTACAAAATCTAATTTAAAAAGTTTCAATTGATATTAACAATTTATAATGAAACTATTTTACCTATTTATTGTAGACAAATTTCCAAAGCAAAATTTTCGCACTATGAAAATATTAAAATTTGGCATTACAACAATGTTTTATGATAAATATATTGACGATGAAATTCCACTTTTATAAATACAAATGTCGTATTACGCTGTCAACCAGTGAAAATGACATTAATTATTTATTTAAAAACAATAATATTAATTTCATTCTGATGACTATAAATAAAAACATTGTACTAAATATTTTTAGGTTAGGTTACCCACGTTGATTCCCTTACTGCGCAGATGCGAAAAAAAAGACGTAAAGTCTATTTCCACATTATGTTCCCACCCACTTGACTTTTGTCTCCATGTAAACAGGTCGGTGCTTGATCCTCAGTCACGCTGTTCAACTGTTTTTTTTTCAATTATCACAATTGATTGTTGTCAGTGTTGTGTTTATTGGAAGCAGATATGACGACTGTTACTCGCCACTGTAAGTTGTTGTTTATTTTTTAGTTATTATGTATATTAATCTATTGTAATAATCGTTTTTTTTTTTATTCTGAAAACACACCTCCCTCGTGTCATTTTTTTTTCTTTTTTAATTTCTTTTGTGTCTGTTGATTTTTAAAACTACCAATTGTCCTACCTTTTCTTTTAATAATCAATATGGAAAATTGGTTCTTTTCATCGTTTCAAAACTTCTATAATTTATTTTTTTTTTTCGATGCATGCTGTCTTTTTGTAGTCATTTATTTATGTATAGAAGATCAATGCTTTTATTTAATTTTTTTTTTATTGGGTAGTTACTTTTTTTTTTTTCACTAATTCATACTGATGCATCTACTTATATTTTTTTTTCAGCTGCACGTATTAAAAAATTATTAGCTCAAGAAGTAGATGGACAAGGTGGACCAATTAAGCAGATCAATGAAAAACAGAACATCAAATCAATTGGTCCTGTCACTCAGCTTGGTGAGTTGTTAAAAATCTGTAATTTGTGTTTTTAAACGTTCTTCCTATTTTTTACAAGTTGATAATAAATTTTCATCCATGCTTCAAAATATTCTATTTACCTGGGTATATAAAATCATGTTTTATTAGAAAAAAAACTAACTTGTAAAAAAAATTATTTTTGTTTCAGCTAAAGGAAAAAATATATCTACTCAAAAGACAGCTGTTCATAAAATTCAAGTTGATGACCAGAATAAAAAAAAGCGACAAGCTTTAGATACAATTACTTTAAAAACTACAAAAAAAAACTTACAAAGACTGTTGTTGATTCAACGTTGCCTTTAAATAATACACCGAGGAATGACATAGTTCCTCTTGTTGCTTCATCTCAGATACCTGACTCAACTCACTTGCAACGAAAAAAAAAATTTGCACCAATGATACAATTGATGGCAAAAAAGTAGTTGATGAAGTAATTCATGGTACACGTGAATATTATTACGTTTAACGTGAAGCTTATTGGCTTCAAATACAAAAACTTGTAAAAAAACTATTTTTTTTTGTTTCAGCTAAAGGAAAAAATATATCTACTCAAAAGACAGCTGTTCAAAAAATTCAAGTTGATGACCAGAATAAAAAAAAGCGACAAGCTTCAGATACAATTACTTTAAAAACTACAAAAAAAAAACTTACAAATACTGCTGTTGATTCAACGTTGCCTTTAAATAATACACCGAGGAATGACATAGTTCTTCTTGTTGCTTCATCTCAGATACCTGACTCAACTCACTCGCAACAAAAACAATATATATGCACCAATGATACAATTGATGGCAAAAAAGTAGTTGATAAAGTAATTCATGGTACACGTGAATATTCTTACGTTCAACGTGAACCTTATTGGCTTCAAATACAAAAAACAAAAAAAAGAAATACAACTTCTTAAAAACCAGGTTGATCAATTAACAAAAGTATGTTTGTTTGAATTATTAATTTGAGTACTTTTAATTTCATTTTTTATAATTTTTAATATCTATTTAATTTTTATTTTGCCTCCTTGATTTTTTCTAGATGTTGGAGAGAGGTGAAAATGGGACTCAGATGATGCAGTTGCCAATGCAACCTTCCGTTCCAATGATTTCAAGCAGACATCCAACTTTACAATATTCATTACCACAAGGAGGACAACAAGCTGTTCTTCGTAGACCATATTGTCCTCTCATGCTATCACCATTCTCACAATTTCAATCACCAGCGTATTCAGTTATACCAAACAACCATGATGTAAGATTGATGCCATACATGGAACCATCAAATCTTGTTTATAACTTCACTGATCCATTATTTTATACACCTTTTGCTGGTGATTTTTGATAATAAATTGTTTATGAGTCTTTTTTTTTCCTTTTCCTAGACAAAAAAAAAATGTAACAATCCCAAGGAAACAAATAAATTTTTCCATTCTCACTGCTCATCAGACCAAACTACTTGATCCTTAGAAATTAAAATTTGTTTGAGTTACAATATAATATGATATAATAAAGAAATAGTATCAGAAAAAAAAGTAGCTTCAAAGTATAACGTCATACTTAAGTGTTCGCACATTTTTTTTCTATTCTTTTATTTCATATGTCATGAAATTTATTGTGAATTTTCATTTATACTACAATTTGAATTAATTTCTCTTTACGTATTATCTGAAAATGATTATTTCAACATTTGTTATATATAAAAATACATACAAAAAATTAATTAAAAATCTGATATATGTGAATTTATTTAAACATATAAATCTCATTGAAAAACGAATAGATTAAATAATTAAAAATGCGTTTAATAAATCTAGTCTCTGAAATGACTGATTAAAAAAAATTACATCTAACAAAATGATTTTTTTCCTTCGAAAATTTTCTTGAAAACAACAAAAGCTGATTTTTATGATCCAGATGCCAATAGGTGGCATTGGTAACCTTTTTTAATTGGATCACTTACATGGTGATTTACGTCAGACGACAAAAATACCTATTGTTTACAACATAAAAGTTCTTGATATATAAATAGTTTTGACAGTAATTATTTATCAGAAAAAAAATAAAAATGAATAAGTAAGTAAATATATATGTAATTATAAATATTTCATGTAGTTAAACTTTGGTTTTTTATGTGTTCATCATATCATTTTTATTTACTTAAAGTGGTAATCTATCAAATTAATTTCAGTCTTAAAAAAATTAAAATCATGAAAATACAAGGTATTAAAAGAATACCATCATCGTTTCGTTTACTTAATTCTTCACAGGTAATTAATTTTTTGATGTATACAAACGTATTTGGGTAACAGCTTACGCAATTTGATATCTGCTCATAATAAATAATAATTGTTTAAAATTTAGGTTGTCTCTCAAGTAAGTTCTCGATTACCACACAAAGTGCAACAATCACATCACCAATGCCAAGTCAAGAATAATGATAATTATAAATCAAGTACTAGAAGTCCAATCCGAAAAGGTGAGATAAAAAGAATTATTCTATGAAATGACGATTATGAATTTATTTTAAATTGCTTATAAAACATTCATTCATTGATATTATCTTCTTATTGTGTCAAGTTGATTATTTTTTTTTTTATAGGAAAAATTACAAAATACACTGTTTGTGTGTCACCTTTCGCATCAACTTGTAAAAAAAGTAGTAACCAGTACACCAACAATAATAAAATTTTGTCAAAGATTGAAAAAGTTATCTCTATTTGTCCTGATGGAAATTCTGTTGTTACAATTGATCCACAACAAGAGCTTAAGTATATTCATATTAATTATCATGGAAGGCCAATTAAAAAATTATTTCTAAATGTTGTCAAGAATACAACTGATGAATATCATCCTGTTCAAGATGATATTTCAACAAAAATTCATTTAGAAACGTTAAAAAAGCATGTTCAACAGTTTGGAGTTATAGCAGAGTCAAAGGAAGAAGAAAAAGTTGATCAACCGACTCCTCGGCGCAAAGTGATATATTTTAATCCTCGGGGTCGACCAGCTAAAAAACCTCGAGTTGATGTTGGTGACATTTCTGGTGATATACGTGAATCGACTGAGTGTATTGACCAAAACAAATTTCATCAGCAAAGAAAAAATCACAAACTCCATACTCCTGAGTCGAGTTCATGTGCAGCAACTGATCTTTCTAATTTTCATCAACTAGTTAATGACAAGCAAAAAATTGGTCCATCAGATGAAACAACAAATGCAACTTGGTTTTCGATGCATGATAATAATGATGTACAATGTGACAATTGTATTGATGAAATTAGTCATAAACTCATACAAGACAATGGAACAAATCTTCAACAATTTGAAGACCTGAAAGATATACAAATTGACACTAATAAAATAATAGATTTCAATTATTTTCTTGATGAAATTCGTGACAAATTTTCTGTGCATGGACCTAATGATTGTGAAGGTGTCATAAGTAATCTGAGAATGACAAAGTTTGTCAATCGAGGGGTACGAACTTTGATAACGTTTGAGTGTACAAAATGTAACCATGCAGAAAAAATTTGGACAAGTTCTGAACAACCAAGCGTTGGACTTCAATTAAATGCAGCAGCAGTTGCAGGCACACTAACGTCAGGCATTGGCTACTCAACTTTACGAGAAATGTTGGCATCTCTAAATATTCATTGCATGACAGAGTCAACGTACATATCACACCGAGACAAAATAACTAAAGTAATTGAAACAATGACAACGGCTGAATTAAAAAAAAATATTTTGACAGAAATTGAATTGGCAAAATCAGCTGGAGACGTCACTCCGGATGGTACACCATTTATTACCATAATTTTTGATGGAGCCTGGAGTAAAAGATCTTATGCAAACTCTCAATACAATGCACTCTCTGGCGTAGCATTGATTATTGGAATACGTACAGGGAAGGTTTTATATGTTGGAGTCAGGAACAAAGCTTGTTCTTTTTGTGATCGAGCTTCAAAAGAAAAAAGAGCTCCAACACAACACGTTTGCTACCAAAATTGGGATAAAAAAAAAATCCCTCATCAGGTATGGAAACAGATATTATTGCCGAAGGTTTTACAAAGAGTATTAATAATGTTGATTCAAGATATAATGATATATGCAAAAGTAATTGCTGATGGAGATAGCAGTGTTTACAACACAATCTTGAATCTTAATCCTTATAAAGATTACGGTATAACTGTTGAAAAAATTGAGTGCACCAATCATTTGTACAGAAATTTTTGTAAACACCTGATGAATGCTTCAAAATTACCAATTGTGTTCCGTCCCACAGAATGTAGCATCACTCATTTACGGGAACGAATTAAAAACAGTGGTTACCTGATGAGAAAATATATTGAAGAAGCAGTAAAAAAATGGAGAAATGAAAATTGCAGTATCATGAATAAAAATGCTGGTTTACGAGAAGATATTGATAAAACCGTAGAGCACACTTTTAGTGATCATTCAAGATGTTTACCTGATGACATACAATGTAAAGAACTGTCTGAAAAATACAAAGGCAATCACGTTCCTTTGCTTGAAAAAAAAAGAATAATATATAGTTCAATTGAGTCAGCTATTCATAGGCTACTAGAACATGCTGATAGCTTATTGCAGAGCTTAACGAATAATCCAGCGGAATTATGTAATTCTATTTTGTGTAAAGAAGTAGGTGGCAAGCGCATAAATTATTGCTGCCGCGATTCGTACTATCTTCGAGCTTTATGCGCTGCCATTCAATTCTCAGATCAAGATGTCTTATCAAAGATTTTAACCTCCAGTAAAACAGAAGTTCCAGCTGTAGTAACTGTTATGGAACGAAATAGACATGCAAGTAATGTACGTACACACAAGTATAAGATAGAACATAGTAGACGAAATTATTCAGCAGGCACTACAGAGTCTGATAAAAATTACGGTCCATCATCTTATTTATGGAAAAGACCAGATATGTCTCCTGAACTTTTCGCTATTGACAAAGAAAAATTGATGGTTCAACTGCTAGAAGATCAACAAAACCGGTTCGAGTTGGAGGAAAAAACAAGAAATCAAAAAGATTGCGCACTATGGCATGACAAACGTAAAAACTTGATAACAGCATCACATTTCGCTTCGATATGTACCAAACGACCATCAACTCAATGTGCATCAAGAGTAAAAGCAATACGTGGGTATTCTCGGGTTGATTCTCCAGCTATGCTTTTTGGGAGGCAACACGAGGAAAATGTGATTAAACAGTTGAGTCAAATTATCGCTCCGGGAAATAACGAATATATTAGCCCTTGTGGATTATTCATTGACGAGGAGCATGAAATGTTAGAATGTTCCCCAGATGGCGTGATTGAACAAGAAGATGCTATAGTAGAAGTTAAAGCATTGTACGCAGGCAAAGACTTGTATCCAAAAGAAGCAATCAAAAATGTAAAAACATATGCTGGAATATATGTTAGTAAAAATAATCCAACAGAGATGAAAAAGTCTCATCCTTATTATTACCAGGTTCAGGGTCAATTACACATAACTAAACGTAGTCTTTGTTATTTTGTGACCTATACATTGAAAGGAATTCATTTTATCAAAGTAACACCGAATCATGATTTCTGGAAAAAAGTGATGGAACCAAAATTACTCGCATTTTGGAATGATGCCTTACTCCCAGAAATCGTTGACTCGAGATATATTTGGAAAATGGATATACGTGAACCAAGTGAAACAGTAAAAAGAAAAAAAATCAAGTAGTTCCATCGATAGAAAACAAACATCAGCCAACAATCAAGAATGAAAATACAAATAATTTCGAACTTGAATCCAAGTCTGATGAAGAAAATTCTGATGTTGAAATAAATAATACAGATATTGAAACGATAATTCCCCCACGGAAATATTTTATAAAATTTTTATAAAATTTTTATAAAATCATTTTATAAAATTATTTTATAAAAATTTTATAAAAATTGGGCAAACTTGTTAAGAAGTTTTTATAAAATTTTTATAAAAATTTTATAAAATGATTTTATAAAAATTTTATAAAAATTTTTATCACTTCCCCCCCCCCCCCCGAGTTGATTTTTTTGAAAATTTAACTAAAATTTTAATGAAATAAAAAATAAAAAATAAATGTTTCGTCGGGATTTGAACCCGGGTCTTTCTGGTTGTGAGGCAAGCACTTTACCTCGAAGCCAGAAATCTTATGACAGATAGCTATTAAAATATAAATAAGAATATGACTATACTAAATTCTTTTACTTTGCTGTTTTATTCCCGATTTTATCTTTCTTTCTCATACAAATATGAACAAAGAGTTTTTAAAATTAAAATTTTTTATATTTGAATGAAAGTCAATAATATAATTGTGATTAAACAGCAAAGTGAAAAAATTTAGAATAGTCATATTCTTATTTATATTTTAATAACTATCTGTCATAAGATTTCTGGCTTCGAGGTAAAGTGCTTGCCTCACAGCCAGAAAGACCCGGGTTCGAATCCCGACGAAACAGTTATTTTTTATTTTTTATTTCATTAAATTTTTAGTTAATTTTTCAAAAACATCAACTCACGGGGGCGGGGGGGAGGAGTGATAAAAATTCAAAAATTTTTATAAAATTTTTATATAATTTTTATAAAATTTTCATAAAATTTTTATAAAAATTTTATAAAAACTTCTTAACAAGTTTGCCCAATTTTTATAAAATTTTATAAAAATTTTATAAAATATTTCCGTGGGGGTTAAAGACGAGCAAATCAGAATAAGAGAAAACAACAATCAATTCGCGTTTGATTAGGAACAAGAAAAAATCGTTGAAACAATCATCCGAAATATTGATGAAAACAATATACTGGTAAAAGAAAATATACTGGGAGATAAAAACTTGGACACTGGTGTTGCATTTACCAACATAGTGATAAAATAGATGTACATATATGACAGTGGGAGAAGGTCAGAATATAAACAATTTGCAGATGACGAAAAGAAATATTTACAAAAACGGTATCCTTCGATACCAGAGAAGAATATTCGATTCAAAAAATGAAAACTCATCAGAACGACACGCACAGTTGTGGTCTTTATGCAGCTGCATTTGCGGCTTCAGTAGCAGTTTGCGATGATCCTGATTTAATTGAATATTCTGAAGATGTTTCGTTAATGTGTAAACATATGGTGCATGTTATTTTCACGAAGCAATTAATTCAATTTCCAAAAAAACAATAGAAATCTATTATTAAAGTAGAAAGTATTTATAAAGAACTGAACAAAAAAATTGAGAAAAAAAAACGCTAGATATGATAGTCCGTAGGTAGGTTGCAATACACCTGAACAGAACCACTATGAACAAATATACGTTCAATGGTAGTCCTTGAGACGCAGAACACGTTGCACCTATTGGCTTCCGATTTAATTACCTGCGGTCCACAGGCCGTCCACAGGCCGTCCACAGGTAAGCCAGGTAAAAAATTAATAATTTGAACAACTTTTTCACACATAATTTCTTAACAAATACTTTTAATTTCATCATATTAACTTAATTTTAAAATGGCTGCTAAATTAATTGTCATCCAGCCGAGATATTTATTTTTGAAAATTGAAAAAAAACACGAATTATTATTGTTATTTTCAACGTGCCTTATGTAATAATAATAATAATTCGTGTTTTTTTTTCAATTTTCAAAAATTAATATCTCGGCCGGATGACAATTAATTTAGCAGCCATTTTAAAATTAAGTTAATATGATGAATTTAAAAGTATTTGTTAAGAAATTATGTGTGGAAAAGTTGTTCAAATTATTAATTTTTTACCTGGCTTACCTGTGGACGGCAGGTAATTAAAACGGAAGCCAATATGTGCAACGTGTTCTGCGTCTCAAGGACTACCATTGAACGTATATTTGTTCATAGTGGTTCTGTTCAGGTGTATTGCAACCTACATACCGTCTATAACTTGAAAATGTACGAAACAACTTAAGAAGTAAACTAATTAAAAATATCAAATAGATAAATAAAATTAACAAGTACAGACATTTAGCCAATAAAATATATAATATTAAGCTGTTTTCTGACAATAAAATTAAGTAATATAAACTGTAGTTTTTTTTATATTGTGAAGTGTGTGTCCCTCACTTTACATTTACATTTAAAATTTATACAAATTCTTTTAAATATTACTTTGAAATAAAGATACAAAATTTATTATTAATATTAAAAATGAAATAAAACAATTTATTTAATAATTAGACTCTTTAAAAAGATAATTTAACAAGGCACAATATATATAAATTACTGGTTGTGAGGTGGCATAGCCACATCACCAATACAACTTTACAAGTATAGTTCCGGTCGCACCGTTTGGCTTGGTGGCCGGACTAGACGCGTAGAGCGAAGAGAAGAGAGCACAAGAGTGTTTTCTATCACACATACATATATATACAGGTAAACCACCGCATTGACTACGTCACATGACAGGTCAATGTGGTGGGAGACATCAAATATGCGCAGGAGCATTCTATCTCGCTACAATATAAAAAAAAGAGAGATTCGACGTTACATGTTTTTTTTCGCATCTGCGCAGTGTGGGAATCAACGTGGTAACCTAACCTAAAAAATTTAGTACAATGTTTTTATTTATAGTCATCAGAATAAAATTAATATTATTGTTTTTAAATAAATAATTAATGTCATTTTCACTGAATGACAGCGTAATACGACATTTGTATTTATAAAAGTGGAATTTCGTTGTCAATATATTTATCATAAAACATTGTTGTAATGCCAAATTTTAATAATTTTATAGTGCGAAAATTTTGCTTTGGAAATTTGTCTACAATAAATAGGTAAAATAGTTTCATTATAAATTGTTAATATCAATTGAAACTTTTTAAATTAGATTTTGTAAAAATTGTTTTGATCATCACAACGAAAAAAAATTTTTTTCTCTTTAATTTTGAAACTTGTCTATTTTTTTATTTCTTCCAAGTATAATCTGCAAATAGATATAACTTTTATACTTCATTTGATAATAAACAAAAAAAAAAGGTGTTAAAAAAAAATTTTTATAAATCAAAAAAATTGTTAAACAATGAGCAATAATATTTTCATTTTTTATTTTGCATTGGCATGGACATCAGTTAAAAAAAAAATATGAAAAAATTTTATCGTTTGGCAGTTGAACAAATTTTAAATATAATTGTTCCAATATTTTTTAAATAAACTTTATCAACATCTCAAAGGTATTTTAATTTTATTATAATTCTTTGATATTTTCTTAATGAAAAAAGAGTGGAAGAAAAATTTTAGTTCATTAAAAAAATTGTTAAACAATGAGTAACAATATTTTAATTTTATTTTTGCAGTGGCATCGACATCTGTAAAAGAACAATATAAAAGTTGCTGATATTTAGCAGTTAAACAAATTGTTTTTTGGAAATGCAATTTTTTTAATATTTATAAAGTATCATTAATAAAAGAAGGTAAGTGAATAATTTCAACCCTGTCAAAAAGTTGTTGATGATATTAATATCAAATCCTTTTTTTTCTAATATTTAATTGACTTGTATTGTATAATTTTTTGTCAGCTTATTTATTTTTGACTTACCTATGTTTGCATGGCTATTATTTAAAAAAAACAAAACGAAACGAAAAAAAAAAAAAAAAAAACACCCAGTATTTTTACAGTTATGTTGAAAAATTTTATTTGTTTTTGCATGTTACATTTTCATTATATAAAGCACAAAGCATCTTATTCATGCATGCATAAAATTTTTTACTTACTTATAACTTCATTATTTAAAATTACCTGCAAAAAAATCATTTCATTTATTATGAAATGTCATTATAATTGAGGGTCCGGATGCAATAAGAGGCTGCACGCTCGAAGCCCAAGAAAACGCGACGTTGCTCTGGGTGAAAAATCAAACATAAAAAATTTAAAAAAAAAAAATACAATCATTTGAAGAATAAAAAAATACATATTTTCCTTTAAATAAATTTTTTTTTATGATTATTAGTTAATGAGTTAAAAATTAAAAACAAAAATTTTTTTCGAAAAAATACTTTTTTCTTAAATATATAACTTGTGATAACTTTTTTAAAAATAAATAAATCAACTTGGAAATTTGACTGTAGCTTCATGATAATCTAGCGATGCCACTAGCATCATTAAAAAAATTATTTGTTTATACAGGATGAAGCGTAAGTCGCGAACAGTAGGTATACTACGAGATTGTACGTGAAATTTTAAATAGTAAATGTTTTTTAATTTTGGGTCTACGACGCTTTGTGCCTGAGTTATTAACGTTTTAAGTTGACCAATCAGAATCGAGCGTCGAAAATTATTATCATTATGGCGTCTGAATCCACGTGTGTGTTTACGCGCCATGGATTAAATTGTTTTTGTTTTTTCAATTAATTCAACATCCGAACGCAAGATGTAGCTAAATCATAAATTTGCTGGATGAATGCGCAGCTACAAACTCACACACACAGCACTTACACTAATCATAACAAAATGATCATTTTTAATTTTAAATCACATTTATACTTTTGATCACATTATGTGATTTATTTATTGATCACATTTTAATTTAAAAACACTTTTATATTTTTTTGATCACATTATGTGATTATTCTATCAATGTGATCAATAAATAAATCACATAATGTGATCAAAAAATATAATCATTTTTAATTTAAAATCACATTGATAGAATAATCACATTATGTGATTTATTTACTGATCACATTGATAGAATAATCACATAATGTGATGAATGAAAAAAATATAAAAGTATTTTAAATTAAAATGTGATCAAAAAATAAATCACATAATGTGATCAAAAATATAAATGTGATTTTAAATTTAAAATGATTATTTTGGTATGATTAGTGTGAGTGCTGTGCGTGTGAGTTTGCAGCTGCGCATTCATCCAGCGAATTTATGATTTAGCTCTATCTGGCGTTCGAATTTTGAATTAATTAAAAAAACAAAAACAATTTAATCCATGGCGCGTAAACACACACGTGGATTCAGACGCCATAATGATAATAATTTTCGACGCTCGATTCTGATTGGTCAACTTAGAACGTTAATAACTCAGGCACAAAGCGTCGTAGACCCAAAATTTAAAAACATTTACTATTTAAAATTTCACGTACAATCTCGTAGTATACCTACTGTTCGCGACTTACGCTTCATCCTGTATTGTTCAATTTTTTTTATTTATTGTTTCATGTCGACAAAAAAATTTGATTTGTCTAACTTTAAACAAAAAAAGAGTCGGAGAAATTTGAAAATTGAGTGACTTGTCAGTGACAATATTGTGTAGTAGTATGTCAAGAAGTTTTATAAAAATTTTCAGGTATTTTTATTAATTATTTACTGAGTTATTAATTTAACAACAAATTGCGCGTGTATCCGTTGTATTTTTATGAATATACAAACGCGCGAGCATACACGTTCACGAGAGAGGGGGTGACGATTAAGTATATATAGCCTTAACGGCGGACCTTTATGTTTTTTTATTCAACAAAATGTAGTGTCAGAATTTGTTTTTGCTAGATATTTTTTAGACTACCGAACCGAATTAGTTGATGTAAAATAAAATTTATATTTTTTTTTTTTCTTAAAAACAATCATCATATTTAATTTTAGTTTTTGGGCCTCATTAGATTAAATATTGCTATTTTTTTACAGGGCCCAATTGCAAATATTGATCGATTAATTCTGGCAATGTCCCAATCGACGACGCTTCATCTGTAGACTTTACAGTATTTTTTTGAAATTTTTTTGTCTTTTATTTTTTTTTTTTTATTCAACAAAATGTAGTGTCAGAATTTGTTTTTGCAAGATATTTTTTGACTACTGCACTGAATGGGACGATGTTAAATGAAATTTATAGTTTTTTTTTTTTCTCAAAAACAATCATCATATTCATTTTTGTTTTTTGGGCCTTAATAGATTCAATATTTTTATTTTTCCACAGGGCCCAATTATAAATACTGACCGATCGATTCCGGCAACGTCTTAACCGACGACGCTTCATCTGTAGATTCTACGATATTTTTTTCAAATTTTTCGGTCCTCAGGTTTTTTTTTTTAATCAACAGGTATGTAGTATCGAATTGGTGCAACCTGTTCCAATATCTTCAATTGGGCTTTGCGATAAAATAATAAAACTGAATCTAATAAAGCCTTTGGGCTTGAATCTTTGGTTTTAAAATTATAACTGAAATTTAATGATGATATATAAAATATAAAAAAAAAAATCAATCGAACGGCAAGAAAAAAAAATGAAAAAAAATCTTACGGAACACTTAGGGTGCAACTTGGAGCACTTGACTATATTTGTAGTGTTCCGTAGGACACTTATGTTTTCGCTTTTCTGTGACTTTTTGTTATTCCGAGATAAAATGTAAAGTTCTAAATCGAATTGGCTTTTAGAATGCTCATTTTGTCGAATTTTTTTGCCCAAAAGCAATCGTCATATTCATTTTCAATTTTCGGGCCTTATTAGATTTATTATTCCCATTTTTTAACAGGGCCTAATTTTGGGCCTAATTTTTTTCCAAAAACAATCATAATATTTATTTATTTTTTTTTGGCCGTATTAGATTCAATATTCCTATTTTTTGAAGGGGCTCAATTTCAAATATTAACCGATCAATTCCGGCAATGTTCAAATTGACGACGCTTCATCTGTAGACTTTACGATATTTTTTTTCAAATTTTTCGGTCGTTTTTTTTTTTTTTTATTCAACGGTATGTAGTATCGAATTGGTGCAACCGGTTCCAATATCTTAAATTGGGCTTTGCGATAAAATAATGAAACTGAATCTAATGAAGCCCAAAGATTTAAAATTATAACTGAAATTTAATAATGATATATAAAATATAAAAAAAAAAATTAATCGAATGGCAAGAAAAAAAAAATTGTGTGTGTGTAACCAGTACGCGCGAGGGAAGTGAAACTTCTTTGTTAGTTATTTTACCATGTAGATGGACTCAAAAGTGTATCAGTGAGAAAGCAGGAAATATAAACACAGAAGTTTTCCTCAAGGTCAAATTTATACGATAAAGAAATTATGAGAAATTTTTTTTTCAAATTTATAATTGCATAAATCTATAAATAAACATTATTCATCATAAACGTAAAACAAAATACAGCAAAATGGGCCTCCATTGATTTCGTTATTATTAATTGATTATATTTGATATTTATCAATATCATTTGAATAATATCTACAAACGAAACATTTTCGATAGAATTATATCTGGTACTAAACAATATTCAAATTTGTTATTAGAGGTGAACGTATTATTATTTTTTATACTATAAATCTGTATTATTTTATATATACGATATATACTACTTCATTTTTATCAGCTTTATTATTGACCAAATTAATGACACTTTGAACTGTATTTAAATAACAAGTCTTCCGACAGTACACTCATACAACGCCATATACTTTCTCACAGACACTGTGTATTCCTTTCTCACTCAATTTTATTAAGTGTATGGGCGAACGCTTGTGAGCTAGGGAGGGGACTTACACTCGAGCGTCAGTGCTGAGTGTCACTACTGAGTGTCACTGCCGAGCGTCAGGCCCGAGCGTCAGGCCCGAGCGTTACATACAATTTTTTTCTCACTACCCAATGAAAAGAAGTTTCACTCCAAAAATATAAAAAAATCTTACGGAACACTTAGGGTGCAACTTGGAGCACTTGACTTTATTTTTTCATTATAAATCCAATATTAATTGTGAAAAACCGATTGAAATATTTGTAAAAAAAAAAAAAATATAATTGAATGTATATAGATTTTATCGATCAATTCATTAAACATATCTGAAACTATAATAAATGAAGTGCATATTATTTTCCAATATGTAGGATCTTACGGTAAATTTGGTTTTATTGATCATCTGAATATGAATATCTGAATATGAAATATGAATTCTAAATATGAATAATGTAATCGTTAATAAACGATTAAATTGAGCTTTAGCCCTAGCCAGAGTATTAAAAATTTTTAATTTTCGACGGGTAACGCGGGCCACACGCCATAGCGAACGTTACCAGGTCTTTTTTTTTTTAAATCATCTGTTCTTTCGCTAGCTGAGTACCACGATAATATTTGTTCTAGTTAATCCAAAAATTTTTACCATTCATATGTATACTACAAATGGAATTCTTTTTCTTGAAGTATTGCCACAAATTTGAATATTTATTCGATAATTTTCTCCCAATCCAACACATATGTTTTTTATCTTAGACTTATTAAGTGCAACTGAATGTGACAGAAGAAGATTACTAGTAACTAGTTAGTAGTGTAACAAGCAGAGTTCTAGATATGCAGGTGGTCAGAGGAAAGGTAGATCGGAGAGGACGGGAGACGGACGTAGGTAAATTCAGATTGAACCCCCTGGAGCCCCCCGCCCCCGTGGCGAGGGTCACGGATTATGCCATTCTACGGCTCTTCGGTAGATTCAGTTTCAGTTTAAAAAAAAAAAAAACTTCGAATAATTTTTTCAAAAAA
>MKYW01000315.1:8976-25834 GCA_015776835.1 Aphidius ervi | reverse complement strand
CGATAATATGAAGCTGCTGGAAAGTTCTGATTTCTTTGACCAAGATGTTGTTGAAGATGTTGATGATATAGTTAATGATGTGGCTAATGAAAGCAATATATCAATAATAAAAGTTGAAAAAATAGGTTATATATATTCTATATTAATATTAAAATTTTTTCATTATAAAAAAAGATCAACAAATTAGCTCACATGTTATGTAATAAATATATTAAAGAATGTTATTAATTATAATGAAAAAAAAAACCGAAAAAAAAAATTTCTTCTTTATGTTTAAATGTAAATGTTTTTTGAAATTTGAATTTTGGCTCTTTTTATGGCTCCTTGGGTGCATTCCTTTAATAAAAATTTTTTTTTCGCTCTGCAATTTCACCCTGTAATACTGACTAAAAACTAAAAACAGAAATAACGACAAAAGTGATAAAATCCTCTATGTAATTCTCCAGACTTTAAACATTTACGATAATATCTTGTACAGCCTATGTGACAATAACAAGCAATTACAACAAGTAAGTTTTCTTTTTACTTCAGTTTGACATAAATATTGAACAGTCATTTAGACAATTCTTCCAATAATTGAAAGCCAAAAAAAATAATTTCATGTGCTAGTACTGCCACTACAAGAAACAGCTTTTTCCTGGAAAATTTTGGTCGGTATTACAGGGCGAAATTTCAGAGCGAAAAAAAAATTTTTATTAAAGGAATGCACCCCTTAGATTTTAAAGATGGCCCTTGTTGGCCCCTTCAGCGCCACTCGGTGGCTCTTTCACTGCCCGAGCATCTGGCAACTCTGCATCCCTACATACCAGAGTACTCTGGTTGACTCATTGACTAAGAAATGAGAATTTGATATCAATACATATATCAGGTATAACAATTTATATGTCAGCGGCAATGAATGTCTCTGGGATAGTAGGTAAGTTTTTCTTTAGCAGTAGATAATAATTATACTAAATTCATCTACCAATTCATATTATTGAAAATGTTTTTTTATCAAATCACGTTGTTAGGTAGGAATCATCAGTTTATGATTGCCAGAAAAGTTATTAAAAATCCAGAAGACATGGTTATTTGGGAAAAATCTGAGGCTTATTGTGTAAGTACATCTTTAATTCTGTGTATAAATGATTTGATATGCGTTTTTTTTTTTGTGTTTTTATAGGATCTTTATCGTATGGTATAAATTAAAACACATGAAATTTTTAGGAATATTTCGGTTTCATTTTGGCTTTAAACGAAGCCGTGCAAAAGCAAACATTAAACGCAGAATGTTCACAATCGCCAGCGATTCTGAAAACAATTTCAATGTTAACAAAGTTTGATCAATGGATAACAGAAATTCCGCCGGTGGAGCAGCCTCAAAGATTCGGAAACAAATCATTCAAAGAATGGCTACAACGACTTCAAAAGGTATGACTATATTTTTTTGTGGTTGTATTTCAAATAAAAAAGACTATTTGTCACTTCAACATCTCAAGTGTGGTGATCAAGAATTGAAACAAGTATTACCAGAGGATTTGCACCAGGCAGTACCAGAACTAGTTCAGTATCTATGTGAAGGATTCGGTAATTCAACACGTATTGATTATGGAACTGGTCATGAAATGGCATTTATTATGTTCCTGTGTTGTATGTTTAAAATTGGAGCGTACAAATTAGATGATCAAATTGCAGTTGTTACCAAAGTCTTTAATCAATATTTAAAACTTGTGCGCCGACTTCAGCTAGTTTATCGCATGGAGCCAGCGGGGAGTCATGGCGTTTGGAGCTTGGACGATTATCAGTTTGTACCGTTTGTGTGGGGTAGTGCACAACTTATTGGTGAGTAATGAATAAATAATGGCGAATATATGATGACTATTTAAAAAATTACCGGCTTACAGGTCATCCCTATATCGAACCTCCAAAATTCCTCGATCCCGGAATTATTGATAAGTTTCGAGGACAGTTCATGTTTCTTGATTGCATCGAATTCATTTCAAAGGTGTGTTAATTTCTGTGTTGACGTGATTTACAAAAAAAGTCAAGTAAAGCAAAAAAAACGAGTAATTCATGATTGTGGTTTGAACAAGTATGATACAAATTACTTTTTGAATCAAATATTTATTAAATGTTGGAAAAAAAAGCGCAGTGCAACTTTACAGTCAGAGAATCGTAACTTATCTCAAACATTAAGAAAAAAATTTTACAATAATGATAAATAATTAGAAAATCATGACTTTTTCATTGTTTCAATTCGTCTACTTGCTTTAAGGCTGATTCTGGATAATTGAATTTCTGCACGATTTTTTTTTTTGGCTTATTCTGGCTTATTAATGAGTCAAAGTGCGATGTCAAAGTTAACAACTTTTATACACAGGGATAAAAGTGACATCTCAAACTTTTATCTTTCACAAGTTTCTTTTCTACGGAATTTTTTTATATTTACTATCAAAATGTAGTGCTCAAAAAGCCGAATACGTTATAAAAATTTCAATTTTTTCTCCTTCGGATTTTAAAAGATAATTAACTTTCAAACAGTACAATTTTTTAGAACTAGCGCCACAAAATGAGTCGTTATTGTATACGCCCCGTCAAACCTCGAAAAATTAATACGTGTACGCCGCTTGGAATCAACCTTAAATATGAAAAATGCTGGATTTAATTAGATTTACTTAGATTGCACTTTTTTGCGAGGCTTAAATTGCACTTTTTCGAACCAAAATCTTGGACTATTCATTTTTCATCGTTTTTTTTTCTTTAAATTGAACATCTTTCTGCTAAAGAACATCTAGTAGGTATACCATCAGCATAGGTATATTTTATATAGGTAAACTATATATATTTCAATTGATTTATTATTTTTATTTCAATGATAGGTAAAAGTTGGTCCGTTCGCTGAACATTCGAATCAACTCTGGAACGTCAGTGCAGTAACATCTTGGTCGAAAGTAAATGCAGGTCTTATAAAAATGTATAAAGCCGAGGTAAATATTTATTCAATTACTTTAAAACAAATGCAACCCATCCCCGATAATATTTTGCTTAACCATTCATTAGTCGTGTAAAGTAAAGGGTATTTGATCGATAACTAACACTGATAGTACTTATAGACAGCTAGTTTAAAATCTTTTGCTTGAAATTTTTATCTGTTAAGTAAATACAATGAATCACTTGATGTTCCGTTCGTTAAAAAGGATAATCAATTTTGAAAATTTGATATTTGACTCAATCCTTCCTTATATAAAAAGAACAAACATCATCGGTCTTCCGGACATTTGATTGGTCATTGTTTTTTACTCACTTACTCTCATATGAATTTCTTTCTGTTTTCCTTTTTCTATTATTTTTCTATTTATTTCGTTAGCAACAAAAAAACAAAAAAAAAAGAGTGAGTGAGATATAGTTTTTTTTTTTTGTTGCTAACAATAAATCAAATAAACAAAGAGTGATCTTCGAAGGATTGAATGTCAATAAAATAAATTGAGTTTTATTTGATAAAAATTTTATAAAAAGGAATTTAAAAATAATTGATTTTTTTTGATAAAAACAGAATAGATCAGCTACAGCTAGAAAAAAATCAATAACAATACGTCTTAAGGTTGTATGTAAATCGCATGATCGGGCGACTTTTTGGATCCACAAGGGTGCTTATAAACTCATATTAAAAAAAAAAAAAATTATAGCGCCCTCATGCCTAAAATCTTTCCACTTTACTGATGCGTCCTAAGTAGTGTGAGTGTTGCCGGCTTATATTTACAGACACTAATACTAGTCCAGCAATAAACATTCAGGGAGAAGTTCCAAAACCGTAGATTTCTTTTCAGAGAAGGATGGAAGATTGAGCCAGAAGAAATAAAGAAGAGGATGGAGCTAGAAAAATAAAACCGAACGATGGTATTGGAACTTACCCCAGATTTTCAATGTAATTCAGCCGGCTGAAACCCGTAAATTTCAAAAGTAATTAGCCAATATCTTTTAAACGGTGTTGAGGAAATGAATAATTTTTTTTTCATAATTTTTGGAATTCTACAAAGTACAAATCTGTAGAAAAAAATCAAAATTTAAATTTAAATATACAAGCGCAAACGTACCTATACTCCCTGCGCTTGCGTGTTAAAGTTGCCAACTTTGACACTAATTATCTGGATTTTCGCAAAGAGGAAAATTACGAAAAAATTCCACTAAATAGATAATTATTTCATTTAAACATTTAAAAAAAAAAATCGAAAATTAAATTCAAGGAAATCCATTTACATACAACCTTAATTTACACTTTGGTTTAATTTTTTATAAGCTAGCCTGTAATCGATTTCTTAAAATTAATACAAAATAGATCAGCTATAAGCAAAGGGAAATCTCAAGGAGTACAGCTGTCCTCGACTTACATGTTTTCTTTTTTTAGTTTAATTTATTACAAGCCTGGAATTGATTTGAAAGAATTATTAGAAAATAGATCAGCTGTGGGCAGAGAAAAATCTCAAAAAATATAACTGTCTTCGACATACACAAAAATTATTTAAATAATATTATTGATAATTTTTTTGGTTTATTTTCGTGTAAAATAAAAAATAACTAAGTAATCATTAAAAAAAAACTATTCGTAAAAATCAATTATAATACCTAAATTATAATAAATATAGATTAGAAATTATGGATACAGGCGCGCGTAGTGCGCCAATGTGCTCGTGTTTATAAATAATTAAATTACTAGCCTGATGGCAAATTTTCCCTAATTCAACTATTTAGAGTCAATTATTTTAGTTTAATTAGATTATTTCGTAGATTAGTAGGTAATCATATAAAATATGTAGTTGTACAAGAAGGATTATTAATCTTGCTATTATTAAAAAACTTATACTTTCAGGTTCTTTCAAAATTTCCTGTAATTCAGCATGTTTTATTTGGATCTCTGTTGTCGACTAAACAAGTATCATCTAGTTCAATCAAGAGAGAAGTACGCCGTTTTCCTGCATGTTCGACAGGACTTCCGCAGCAACAACGCTAATTGAACAGTGAATACTTAATGAATCGATGATATTTAATTTTGTTCCACAAGAAGTAGCGAAGATGCAACTTTTTCTGGAAAGGATGTTATACATCTTTTTTATAGAAAATTTACGCTTAGAAATAACAATCTACAATTTTTACAGTTCTATTACAAGAATTCTATTTTGCGCTTATTATTTCTGTATACTCTCCGAAGTGTCAATGAACAAAAATCGTGGACCGTTTTTATACGCTCGACTTATATCAGAAAAAGTTTCATTATCTAGTAATTCTCGTAATTTAAAAGTAATTTTTTTGTATTTGACGATTTATAAATCCAGTAAATAATTATAAAACTTATTTATTTCTCAAATAAACCATTAAATTTTGCATAAACGATTATACTTTGTTTTTAACCAACAGTTATGGTATTTTTTTATATAAAAAAAATTTCACTTATTTTGTGTAATGCTGTATTTAAAACATTCAGTCTCTATTTAACTTTTTTGTCATTTCGAATGAAATAATTTATTACATAAATTATTAATCTCAGATTTTATACTTATGGCTAATTTAAATTTAACAACCCAGGAAAAAATCGCGTAGATCTACGTATATCAAATTAGATCTACTTAGATCAAATTAGATGTAACTAGATCTAATAAGATCTAATTAGATATAATTAGATCCGAAAGTAGCAAGATCTACTTATATATGCTTATATATAATTAGATCTATTGACTAACTAACTAGATCTCATTAGATCTAAGTAGATATAATCAGATCTAAGTAGATATAATCAGATCTAATCATATCGAAAATGCGGCGAGATCGAATTATATATAAGCATATATAATTCGATCTAATTAGATCTGACTAGATCTCATTAGATCTAAGTAGATATAATCAGATGTAATCATATCGAAAAGGCGGCAAGTTCTAATTATATCCCGATATATACTTATATATGTCGGAATTTCATAGGAAGCTGCTGTTATTCTTTTGCATTTTTTTTCATGTAACGAAAATTTCAAGAAAAAAAAAATTTTTTTTTTAATTATAAAAATACATTCCGGGGTCTATAAAACTGATACAAATGAAATTTATGTTCAATTGTTTATATTTATAAATATTATTTTATGCATATATAATTTGCCGATCATCAGCCGAGTGTCGGTTGATTCTCGGATTGTCATGATAAATATTCAAATAAAATAAAATTTCGTTGTCTTTTATTACTGCTGCTATGGTTGAGTAGGTAAGGCTCTGGACTTTCATCAAGAAGATACCGTGTTCAAGTCCAGGTGATGGTAAAAATTTGTGGTCTAAATCTTTCGGTCCAATAGATCATTAATTATATAAAAAGAAAAGTAGAATTGTTTAAACAATTTGAAATTTTTTTTTTTTTAAATCAATAAATTTTTGGAATCTCAGTAGATCTACTTAGATCTCAGTATATCTAATTAGATCTAAGTATATCTAATTAGATCTAAGTATATCTAATTAGATCTAAGTAGATCTAGTTATATACGAGTAGATCGCGCCACTTTGCGGATCTAATTATATCTAAAGCAGTTAGATCTAATTTGATCTACGTAGATCTAATTTGATATACGTAGATCTACGCGATTTTTTCCTGGGAAGTCTCAAATTGAATCTATTAATTTATTCATTTAGAACGGAGTAATTCTTACTCGAGCCAACGAATATTATTTATTGAATGGCATAATTCAACAAGAACTCTAAATATGTCTCTTGAAGTTTCGAAAAATGTTTAGAAATATTTCCACTATGGATTATTTGGCAAAAATCCTTAAAATATCTCTTGAAGTTCAGAAAAATGACAAAGAGTCAACAACTCCGTAGACAACTTCGTAGAAATTCGTTAGAATTCGTAGAAAACTATTAGAAAATTCGTAGAAATATTTCCACCAAGGGATTAATAGTTGATACTCGATACTTTTTTTCGAAAATCGTAAAAAAAAAACCGGGTGTACTGAGCCAAGAAAAAATATGGAATCACCTGGTTAATTTTTTTTATTTTAGATTTTTTTTTTCTATTTTTATTTATTTGCAAACCATGGTTCTATTATATTAGAAAAAAAAACCAGTGTTTTCACCATTTTTCACTAAGTGATGATTTCTTTACCTACCGAGTATTTATATAACTTCCTTTTTTTCAATTTTATAAACAAATCAATAAATAATTACGCCCTGTAATACCGACCAAAAGCTAGAAACAGAAACAACGACAAAAGTGATAAAATCCTCTATGTGATATCCCAGACTTTACAGTTGACGATAATATCTGATACGATCTATGTGACAATAACAAACAATAACTAGCAATTACAAGTTAATTTTCTATTTATTTCAGTATGATATAAACATTGAACAGTCATTCAGGTTATTCTTCCTATAATTGAAAGCCAAAAAAAATAATTTCATGTGCCAGTACTGCCACTACAAGAGGCTTTTTCTTATAAAATTTTGGTCGGTACTACAGGGCGAAATCGCAGAGTGGAAAAAAAATTTTTATTAAAGGAATGCACCCATTAAGTAAAACTCGTCAAGGAAAAAAAGGTCCTAATGAAAATTTCGATATATTAACTTTTTTTTATTTTGAAATTAAAAATAGTAATCCATTAACATGGAGGTGAATATGGAGTGTAAACTCTGGCTTTTTACTGAAGCCGACATTTCGGAGTAAATGGTGGCACTGGCATCAGCCCTGCACGAAAGTATGCACGTGTACTATTTTGTTTACTGTTTGTTTAAAAAATTTTTGGCAAATGCATCTACGGAAAGGCTATGACCAAATAAATTAATTCCTAGTCTAAATTAATCAAATATTTCAAAATAATTCAAATGGCTGAAAAATGAATCTACACTGTTAATTAATTTATTTGGTCACATCCTTTCTTCAGATACATTTTCCAATAGTTTTTTATTTATTCAATTATCGCGAATGTTGCTGAGGAAAGGATGTAGCCAATAATAAATTAATTCCTCAGCCATTGGCCACAGTTATTTTATTTTATTATAGAAAATATGGCTAAGAAACTAATTTAGACTAGGAATTAATTTATTCAAAAAAAACTTATGTATAATATTTAATCGATTTATCTATTTATTAAATTGCTTAAAAAGTGAAGCACGTTTAAATTAAAATTTTTGTTTCAACTTCCAAAAATTATAAGAAGATTTTTAAGAAATGCTATCTCTTGAACAATTTGAGTAATAAAATGACCTTTAATTTTATTGAAAAAAAAAAAAAAAAAAGATGCTAGTGGATATTTTAATTAATGAATTCATATTGATGATTCAACTGCATCTGTATTGTCCGAAAAGATAAACATAATCATACATGCTGAAGTGAATAAGAGCATTATGTTTCTTCTTTCTCTATGGTGCAGGGCTGACGTCAGCGCTGCACTTGGCGATTATTCGAACTGACTTACTCCGAAATTTCGGCTTCAGCAACTGCCTATGATTCAACACAGTAAAAACGTAAAAAGCCAGAGTTTACACTCTTTATTCACCTCCATGTCCATTAAGGTACAACCATGGCAAAATTAGAGACATCTGGCGGATGTTTGCTAGTAACATTATATATTTATGAGTGCAAAAACAACGAGATATTAGAAAGAGAATACTGTTCCTCACTTCCACTTAAGTATTTAGACAAAGACAAAAATTTATTATTCTCTGTTAATTAAAATTGAATACAGAAACCAATATTACATTCAGGTGATGTTTTTTCGTCTTTTTTTCTAGTTTTATCCTTTAGTTTTTGGTAAATATGGCATCATTTTCTCAATTTTTTCGATGGGGTATTATGTAAATCCGAACATTATTTTCCATAAGAGCCTATGTTTAACCTTGAAACAAAAGATCATCGTCAACAGTTAATTAATCAAAAAAAAAATGTAGAAACAAAAATCCAATTACATAAAAAAGTGTATCGTTATTTTAATTATGTAGTGTATAAAATTCGTAAAATCGACATTATTTCTTGTTTTTCCTGGTTGTACCTTAAACTCATCTAGTAAAAAAAAAAAGTTGAAATAAAATTTTTTGATATCGCGAATAGCTTTCGAGTTATCGGTATTTTTCTAAATATGTATATAATCAGGTGTTGGTGGTAATTTGTTTGGTAATTGATAATATGATGTAGCTAAGAAAAACTCGTAGCTATTGTTTGTTCGGCTGTAATTAAGGCTAAAGGCGTGTGGCCACTAGCATAGTTTTTCGAACAAGTTCTATGCCATAGTCCATTTATTACCAGAAACAACTGATTTTTTCAGTGATAACTGGGAATTATTTAGATGTTTCTGGTAATAAATGGACTATGGCATAGAATTTGTTCGAAAAACTATGCTAGTGGCCACACGCCTTAAGTTGAATACCTAGTAACTGAGTGAAAAATTTGGCTCGTAAAATAATGTAGCTATGTTTGTTCTTTTTCACTTTGACGAATTTTATCGATTGCCATCATCAAATTTCAGAATTAATCGTTATTTTTGTAACTAACGATATATAACCGATAAATAGCCGTTTTTTCCGTATTTCAACTCCAGCTGAACGATGGTTTTGGTATTTACCCCAAGCCATGGGGTGCATTCCTTTAATAAAAAATTTTTTTTCGTTTTGCAATTTCGCCCTGTAATACCGGCCAAAATTTTATAGGAAAAAGCTGTTTCTTGTAGTGGCAGTACTGACACATGACATGATTTTTTTTGGCTTCGAATTATTAGATGGATAACTGTTCAATGTTTATATCAAACTGAAATAAATAGAAAATTGACTTGTTGTGATTGTTTGTTATTGTCACATAGGTCGTACCACACATTATCGTAAACTGTAAAGTCTGGAATATGGCATAGAGAATTTTATCACTTTTGTCGTTGTTTCTGTTTCTAGTTTTTAGTCGGTATTACAGGGCGAAATTGCAAAACGAAAAAAAATTTTTTATTAAAGGAATGCACCCCATGTATGCAATATTTTTACAAGACTCCAACAAGGCTTGTTAAAAGTCACGAGCATTGTACAACTCTCGTACAAAGGTGACAAGAGCACACCGTAAAAGAAACGAATCCCGTGTAGAAAATATACACCTAATAGCGGGTCCCGCAATACTTATTCGCCGACAAGAAATGTTTGTCGCGATAGAAAAACATGAAGGCGCTTGTTGTTGCTTTCATGTAAATTCTACCTTATTTTTGCATTTGCATACTACTATGGCAGCTTCACATGAAAGCAACAACAAGCGCCTTCATGTTTTTCTATCGCGACTAACATTTCTTGTCGGCGAATAGTTATTGCGGGACCCGCAAAAACTCCTGCAATACGGGACCAAGAATAGCACCCCTGGTTTGGGTCTGAGCACATATGATAACCATATCGGTCGCGGTCGGGGTGACTGTTCATGATAGGTAACATAAGATAGAGATATAGTATTTGTGTATAGCTCTGTCTCATGTTAATTCTGCAGTGGTGCGTGGGTGCGTTCCGTAGAGGACCACGGTCCTTTTTGGCCATAATCAGAGTGGATCCATAAAAATTAAAAATCTCCCTAGGAATCCGCTTACTGAATTTTGTACTGAATAAAATTATTAAAACAATAAATTTGTTAATAACAGTTAACAAAATAGAAAGAAAAATTTCACTTTAAACACATTATCTATTGACTAATGTAGATGGTAATATTCTCGTTGAAAATGAACAGCAACATCAGCCAGTTCAAGATCCTGGAAGATAACAAAAATACAAGTGCTGTCCTAACCTTACATTTCAGTTATGATATGTTTTGAAGCATTAACTTTGAAAAAAATACAATTTACAGGCTAAATAATTGAGATAACGACAATATACTCCTACCATTTTAATTGACAGTTTTTTTTTTATACCAAATTATTTTTTTCTTTGTAATATGTTAATTATATTTATCGGTGTTTACGTTTGTTTATGTTTGTTTACGTTTTGTAATACATAGCAGTGCTGACGCTACAACGAAATTAAATTCACCATGATAAACCACGCCTATTTTTGGTGGACCGCGGTCCTCTACGGAACGCACCCCTTATCGTTAAAATTTCACAGTGGAATGGTTATTTTCAATTAATAAATTATTTCAAAAATATTGTATAAAAAAAGAAACAAAAAATCAATAAAAATATAAAAAAATACAAAGTTCAATACGAGCAAAAAAATGAATATTCAATTTCAAATTGATTTAAAAATTAAATATATAATTTTTTTTTGTTTGTGTGCGTTCCTTTCTGAACAATACAAGTTCTACAAAAACTATTTTTTAATTGAAGGCATATTTTTCGAGGAAAATCTATTGGGTGCATTTCTTTAATAAAAATTTTTTTTTCACTCTGCAATTTTGCCCTGTAATACCGACCAAAATTTTATAGGAAAAAGCTGTTTCTTGTAGTGGCAGTACTGGCACATGAAATTATTTTTTTTGGCTTTCGATTATATTATATATTATATTCACAGGATACAATGTTTTTTTTTTAACAAGGCATCCCGTAAAAAGTATAATGTTTCAATCGTTAACAACTATTAATTTTTCGCGTTGCGTTTATGTGAATTATAATTTGCTGTGTCGTTGACGGTAGAATTAATGTCGGCACTCGTAAGTTTAACCAGTGATGGGTTTGTAATTTACAGTGTAAATTACACGTGTAATATACCGTGTAAGCTACAGTAATTTACATGGCTTGGTTTTTTACGTGAAGTATCTTACACAAAGTTCACTGCGCTATCTTACAGCAACCACGAAACCTTGATTCCACAGTCAGTAATTCGAGAAATTCGACATTTTTATTAAATTTGACGAATGGCTGAGAAATTAATCTTAGAAACATTTGCCATAATTAATTAATTAAAAAGCTATTGGCAATATCACTAAGAAAAGGATGTCACCCAATAAATTAATTCTTAGTCTGAATTAATTTCTCAGCAATATTTTCTATAATAAATGAAAATTATTGTGCCAAATGGCTGAGTAATTAATCTAGTCTGCAAATTAATTTATTTGGCAACATTCGTTTCTGAGAACAATTTGCCAATAGCTATTTAATTAATTATGGCGAATGTTTCTAAGGAAAGAATGTTGCCAAATAAATCAATTCGCAGTATATATTGTTTTTACAGCATTATTTTCTATTTAAAAAAAAATAACTCTGGCAAATAGCTGTAAAAATAATCTAGACTGCGAATTAATTTATTTGGCAACACCCTTTCCTTAAAAACATTTGCCAATAGTATTTCGATATATTCTAGCAAATGTCTAAGGGGTTAATGCAGATTACACAATTCATTTAGTTTTATATAGTTTTCAGCTATATTTGCCAAATTAAATTTAAATACTATGTCAACACCAAGTTACAGCTTGCTTTTTATTGACGGTCAGTAAAAAATAGGCTTTCAAAATGGCGTCATATGGAAATTACATAGATTACATAAATTACATAAATTACAGTAACTTACATGTAATGTATTGAACACAAAAATCGACCAAAGACCCATCACTAAGTTTAACGTGTCGTTCAGGCTTGTTTTAAAGAGATTATCTCATAAATGTAAAAGTTTCATCACGTAAAATTAACGGGAAATTTCTCTCCGTATAGTATATGGGTGCGAAGTCACGACAAGCTAAAATTTCCGCTTGTAAACATGGCGGCCAATGGCGGCTGTAAAAATAACGAAATTATAACTAAACTCACTAAATTATCACTAAATTTACTAAACTTACTGCAAATCCATGGTGTCTTTCCGTGACTGCAGAACAAGCTTGACACCGCCAAGCTTGTTCTAAAATCACGGATTCGCAATAAATTTAGTGAATTTGGTTATTTTTGCAGCCGCCATTGCACCGCCATGTTTACAAGCGGAAATTTTAGCTTGTCGTGAGTTGACAACCTATCTTTCCGAGCTACCGGCAGTTTATTTTGGCTCCATGTTGGCTCCCGGCTGTTTTTGGCTCAAAGTTGGCTCCAAATAAATTAATAAAAATATGCACTTAGATGTTTCCACATGTTAATTTATAAAGAATTAATTTAGCTAAAGAAATTAATAGGTAGACAACATTCTTTTCTTAGCCATTTGTCAATATTTTTTTATTTATTTAATAAATTTTATGACAAGTGAGCATTATTCATTCATTGATTGGAATAAAAATATAAAATATAATTTTTTTAATATTATTTCAATTCATTTGACGAAATCTGCTATTGAGCTGGTAAAGTAGAATTGAGACCGATACTGTAGAAAATAAATGGGATTATCATTCGATATCAACATAACTAGACCTTGTCTGGGGAATCGGGAGGAACTAGACTGCCAAATAAGCCCCTACCGAATACACGTAGTGCTATACCCCTGAAAATATGTATGAACCAAGCTCATTAAAAACAGCAAAAGGTTCAACTGACAATGAAGATTTACTTGAATCTTTTGATTTATTTGTTGAAGCTCTAATGAGATTTTTGTTGCTCTCTAAGATTTTTTTCGTCCACAGCTAAGCTACCATGGTATAGTATAGTATAGGGCAGAAAAACGTTAAACTATATCCCAAGTAACACTGCGTCGTCTAAAAGTACGACAAAAAGATGACGCAAAAGCGCCATCGACGTCTTTTTGGCGCGTCAAAAAGATGACTTATTGGTGTATAAAAAGCTTGACTAATGTCGCACTTTTTTGGACGTTTTGGAGTACTCTTTTCGTCCACACAAAAAGTACGCCTTTTTGTACATAAAAAAAATCTTTTGAACGTCATCTAAACTACATTTTTTTGAAGTAAAAAAAGACGACTATCAACTGAATTTAAGGTGTACAAAAAGATATCTTTCAGTTATCTTTAAGTACTGCTTTTTTTGGTCCGAAATGGGTCTGCTTTTTGGAATTAATAAAAATAGAAAATGAACTATTAAACAAAAATAGGAATAAATTCAGTATATTTATTGTTTCGACTTCATGATCAATTTTTTGCACATTTTTTACAATAAATATACTGAATTTATGCCTATTTTTGTCTAAATACTTAATTTTATAATTGAACAATTTTATTTTAGAAAATTAGATTTTTATCTTTTAACAAGTCAAATTTTTTTTTTAAAGTTGCTTACATTAAATAATATTCTTAATAATATGGCTTTGCTNTAAATAATATTCTTAATAATATGGCTTTGCTTTTTTTCCTTTTTTTTGTACTAACATTTCAATTTAGTAATAAATTAATTTTTAAGAAGTACTTTTTTCCTCTTATCGCTTATTTTTAATTTTTTCCTTTGGAATATTCACAACCAAAAAATTGACTTAGAATCCCTGACTTAGTAGTTTGACTTGTTTTAATCACGAACTAAATTGATGGGATTGTTTTTGTCTTCAAGTCGTTTTTTTGCTGCTGCAACACGTTGACTCGACCGACGTATCCAATCCTTCATGTGATCTTGAACGTCATTTTCGCTTGCTTGTGGTTTATTTGACATAATACCTCCTGTTAAAACAAAAATCCGATAAATATTAATTAATTTACTTATTTATTTATTTATTTATTTATTTATAACATGTGCTATAGATTACTTATTATAAGCTCTCCAATTTTAAGCTTTGAAATAGCTACTGTATTTTTTTTGAGACCTGACCATGTTACCTCTGCACCAACACTATCAGTCATAACAGTGCTCATAGCATGTGAAACGGATTTCTGAAGACTTTTACCTCCTAAATTAGAAATTTTAGTTTCCTGAAACAATAAAAATAGACAGCATTGAAATTTTTTCAAATAGATAACTCAATAGTAAAAAAAAATAGCTTACAAATTGTTTTTGACGATCATTCAAGTCAAGTAAACTTTCGTTTAGTATTTGTAAATCTCGAACTGTTTGACACTGCTGGAAGTCAAACTTGGCGTGATTGTCTACATCAATATTATTTCGATTATCTTTCAGTATCAATAATATTTCATTGAGTTTGATCCTAATCATTCGACGACAACCTTTGAACATAAAAATATCCAGTTATTAGTTTTACTAAAACATAAAGAGAAAAATCGAAAAAATTTTTTTTAAATTTTAAAGTATTACGAGTGCAGCAATTTGGCCCATGATTTTCATTATTAGTTGGATTTTGTTCATATTTATTCAACGATTGTAAAATTTCAACACTTTTTGTGACGACGAAACAACGACATATTAATCTAACAAGTAATAAATTAATAAATATAAATGAAAATAATAGTATTAATCATAAACGAGATTTAGGTTAGGTTGTGATCCAAGATTACAATAAATATTTATATATACTTAACTTGAATTTCTATGTTTGTCCTGAGCTCAGATAGAACTATTGCTGTTTTATTCTTTTGATAGATAATGTTTTTATAATAAGTAAACGACAATTCGAATAATAATCTATGATAGAAAAAAACTATTGCACAGACGCACATCTGAATGACAACGATCGGATCCACAGCTTTGTTTATAAACAGTCTATTTTTTACAGTACTTTTTGACTGTACAAAAAGATGACTTTAAGACATGTCTACATGAACAGCATAATGTCGACGTTTTATGGACCAATGAGCGTGGGCCAATAACAGCTGACTTTTGGACATCTTTTCGATTGGTTTAAATAGTTGTGCTTTAAAACATTGCTAATAGTAGTACTTAAAGTTGACGCATTATAGTCACCACAAGGGTTGTCCTAAACAGGACATCTTTCTGCCATCNACATAATCAGCCCGTTATCTAATTAAAAAAAAATTATTTCTCCAAAAATCGCTGTAAAATCTAAACCTACCTCATCCAAACCCTAACCGATAGCGTAGAAAATTATGAAAAAAATCTGATATTATCTTTTTTCATTACTGAATCACCTCCAGTAATTATTTTTACATAATCGGCCTTTTAACTAATTAAAAAAAAAATTATTCCTCCAAAAATCGCTGTAAAATCGAGTTTTTATCTGAACCTACCTCATCCAACGCCTGACCGACCGCGTAGAAAGTTATAAAAAAAATCTGACATTATCTTTTCTCATTCCTGAATTACTTCCAGTAATTATTTTTACATAATCGGCCCTTGATCTAATCAAAAAAAAATTATTTCTCCAAAAATCCCTGTAAAATCGAGTTTATATCTAAACCTACCTCATCCAACCCCTGACCGATCGCGTAGAAAATTATAAAAAAAATCTGACATTATCTTTTCTCATTCCTGAATCACCTCCAGTAATTATTTTTACATAATCGGCCCTTTAACTAATTAAAAAAAAATTATTTCTTAGAAAATCGAGTATATATCTAAACCTACCTCATCCAACCCCTGACCGATCGCGTAAAAAATTATAAAAAAAATCCGAAATTGTCTTTTCTCATTTCTAAACCACCATCAGTAATCATTTTTACATAATCGGCCCTTGATCTAATTAAAAAAAAACTATTTCTCCAAAAATCCCTGTAAAATCGAGTATATATCTAAACCTACCTCATTTAACCCCTGACCAATCGCGTAGAAAATTATAAAAAAAATCTGACATTATCTTTTCTCATTCCTGAATCACCTCCAGTAATTATTTTTACATAATCGGCCCTTGATCTAATTAAAAAAAAATTATTTCTCCAAAAATCGCTGCAAAATCTAAACCTACCTCATCCAAACCCTGACCGATCGCGTAGAAAATTATACAAAAAATCTGACATTATCTTTTCTCATTCCTAAATCACCTCCAGTAATTATTTTTACATAATCGGCCCGTATCTAATTAAAAAAAAATTATTTCTCCAAAAATCGCTGTAAAATCTAAACCTACTTCATCCAACCCGTAACCGATCGCGTAGAAAATTATAAAAAAAATCTGACATTATCTTTTCTCA
>MKYW01000313.1:84432-113059 GCA_015776835.1 Aphidius ervi | reverse complement strand
TAAAATTATGATAAAAAAATAAACAGCTCATCTAGAATTGAGGCTTTCAGTCAGATCAATTGTAAATTTATGTTATGTTTTTATTTCACTCATTTTGTTTAACTAATAATAATTTATAAAAATTTGTGAGAGAGAATATAAAAAAATATATTCGTACAATTCAGGTACCCGAACCTGGCCTGCATAAGCCCTAAAAAAATTATCTAGAATACTCATTAGAAGCGTCTTAATTTGTACTATTTTTTACCGCAACTGTTTTCATTTGTACCTCAAAATTAAAGGGTGTTGAAAGTGTTAAAAATTGATTTTTTTTCTAGATCACTCAGGGGGAAAAAAAATTGCTACAGACGCAGAATAATTTGTACTAATTTGTACCACCAAGCCCGGAATTCGTACCTCAAAAATAACAACCAAAAAAAAATTTTTTACTCCAAATCGTTAATTAACAATTGAATATCTTCTGCTTTAACTATTGAGGTACTAATCCCGCTCTTATCGGTACAAGTTAGCTCACGTTCTGCTCTTCAAAATAAAAAATGAATTGTTCAAAAATATTGATTTTTCGAGGAACCATGGAATTGTTAATAAAAATGTAAAAGAGAGTTCGCGTTCGTTCTAAATATTTTTTTCTTTCTAAAATTGAGGCGAGACCCTGCCGGGTCTCCTGATAAACGTTTTAAAAAAAAATATGGAAAAAAAATCATTGCTATATACGCCATAATTGTGTCGTATCAATGATATTCTATTAATTATTTGAATTATAAATTAAAAAAAAAATGAATATGTATATTGTAATGAACCTATCGTGAATTCGTAGTTCTTTAAAATATCCACAATAGGTTCAAATACCGAAATGTTAAAACTAGTTGCCGGCTCAGCTCTGGTAGGTGGTTCAGGGTTTTTTTGTCAATGAATAGTACAAACCAATCAATTATTAATAACATATATATTTTCAAATTATTCAATTTATTCAGTTTAAATTCCCAATTATTATCAAATTTCTTGATTCAATTATCCAATTATAATATTCAATTATCCTTATTTACTTGACTTTACTCTTAGTTTCTTGATATCGTGGTCTCGTGAATCTCCACGATGTACGCGCCCAAGATCTCGTAATTTCGTGGTATCGTGAGTCCCCGCGGTGTACGCACCCTGGATCTCACCCCTGGTCTAGTTAACTCTTTTTCCTTAATTACTCATGCCCCGTTCCCAGTAGCAGTCGCAACTCATTGTAGGCAGTCCGTTACCGGTACTGCCGCTAAGTAGTCCGTTGCCGGTACTACCACCTGGTCTAATTGTAGTCCGTTGCCAGTACTACCTCTCTCTCATACACACACTCACACTCTAGAACAATTTCGTGGGGGTAAGCGGGCTTACCACTGGGCATACCACTAATTGCCGCTCTGGGAGTCTCTGTACATGCCACCGTTTCCAGTTGGCAAAGAAAAAAACCAGAGCATTTAATCTTGATAAAAATAGGCGACGTTTCCTTGCCACACGCTCCCGGTTAAGTGAAGGCGGCTGTGAAAAAACCAAACGGCGCGTAGCCCCTTGGCGTCAGACACCCAAACTTAACATTTACAAATATATTATTTTTTTTATATTTTGTGACATCGTCACAATATATCGACTTCTTAAGAAATTAGTGTTGAAAGTGCAATGATTTTACGATAAAAAAAAAATGTGCATAAAATAAAACAACTTAAAAACAGATGAAAAAAAAGATTGAAAAAAGGTAATTTTTTCGCATATAATTGTGTTAAAAAGTAGTCAGTATAATAGAAAATTATAATATTTTTTTGGCTTACGAAAGAAATTCATTAAAGTTGAATGTTTTCCACCCATCCTTGGCAGCAACGTACGATTCAAGTTTTCAGAACTGTTGTTTGTTTTTGTAACACTCTAAAAATTGCTGAATATGTGAGCTTTACCCGACCATTGTTTTATATAATATTTATAAAACTCGTTTAAGTCTGGCCACTTTGTTACATGTTTGTTAATTAACTTTCTCAAACATAATATACCATCCTCTATTTTTGATTGTGGCAATAATGGGATGGATCCCATAAAAGCAAAATTTCTATAGGAGCTCTTTTTCGGCTCTCTTTTGGCTCCACTACTACTTTCGATTTTGGTTCAATTAAATCAAGACCATCCCAATATTTTGTTATTGCCTTAATATACGGATAAAATAATCATGTAATGAGAACTAATTAATTTCCTTGCTTTACTCAGTTCGTAGTCTAGATTAACACCTTAGCAGTATTTTCTATAATAAATTAAAATAATTGTGGCCAACGGTTAAGAAATTACTGTAGAATACGAATTAATTTATTTGGTTACACTCTTCCCTTAGCTTTTTTTGCCATAATTAATTTATTAAAAAGTAGATTCTACCCAGGTAGAAATCTTAAATCGTAATTCGACATTGGATATCCAATTGACATCGAAAATCGACATCCATCGGACATCGTAATGTAACGCTAATAGATGTCCATAGGACGTCATCTACGGTTGCCGCGTTTTTTTTAGGTTATTAAAGTAAAAAAGTATAGATGGCGTAAGTGGAAAATGCAAGTAGCAAAATACGTGCGAAGTTGAACAACAGAGGCTCTCAATACAACTGATTTTGAAAATATAATCAAGAGTGAACATGATTATAAATAATTCCTCTCATAATATTATATGTAAAAAAAAACTGTACAGGTATTGTTTATTAGTAAGAAAAAGGCTGTATAATTTAAAATAAGCAGTTGTTGTTGATAGTGAAATAGTATATTAAAAATTAAAGAATAGGTGTCATGTGTCATTTATGTAAAAAATATTTTTTAACAAATATAAAAAAAAAATATCAATTATTTGTAAGTATTACTCAAGAACCCGAATATAACAGAAAAGAATTTTATCAAAAGATTGAGAGTGAGGCTAACCATTTTAGAAATTAAAAAATTGATTTTCTGGATGATGCATCATAAGGCACTTGAAACAGGATTTTTAAATGATTTTATTGGTGAAAATTGACAATTTTTTCATATTTATTATGCGTTAGAAATACTCGAAAAGCTAAAAAGAACAAGAAAAGAATTTTATTGGAAGTTTTAAAGCGAGGGTGACAATTTTAGAAATTAAAAATTGACTTTCTGGATAATGCATCATTAGGCACATAAAACTGGATTTATAATCGATTTTATTGAGGAAAATTCACACTTATTCATATTTATTATGCGTTAGAAATACTCAGAAAGCGAAAAAGAACAAGAAAAGAATTTTGTTTGAAGTTTTAGAGCAAGGGTGACGATTTTAGGAATTAAAAAATTGACTTCCTGAAAAATGCATCATTGGGCACTTAAAACTGGACTTATAAATGATTTCATTGAGGAAAGTTCTCACTTTTTTCTATTTATTGTACGTTAGAAATACTCAGAAAGCTAAAAAGAACCGAAAAAAAATTTTGTTTGAAGTTTTAGAGCGAGGGTGACAATTTTAGAAATTAAAAAATTGACTTTCTGGATGATGCATCATTAGGCACTTAAACCTGGACTTATGAACGATTTTATTGAGGGAAGTTCACACGTTTTTATATTTATTGTACGTGAGAAATACTCAGAAAGCTAAAAAAAACAAGAAAAGAATTTTATTTGAAGTTTTAGAGCGAGGGTGACAATTTCAGAAATTAAAAAATTGACTTTCTAGATGATTCATCATTAGGCGATTAAAACTGGCTTTATAAATGATTTTATTGAGGAAAGTTCACACTTTTTCATATTTATTATACGTTAGAAATACTCAAAAAGCTAAAAAAAACAAGAATTTTATTTGAAGTTTCAGAGCGAGGGTGACAATTTTAGAAATTGAAAAATTGACTTTTTGGATGATGCATCATAAGGCACTTAAAACTGGATTTACAAAATGATTTCATTGGGGAAAATTTATAACTCAGATTCTCGAGCCTCCAGAGGGCAGGGCAAATATTTCTGTTTTGCTCTTGCACGAGGGCAGCTATCTTACTAAATGTTACCTGTACCAGCCAATCAGGCCTTTTATCATTCTTTATGTTGCATTTTTGTGTGTGTTATGGATGTTTTGCTGTTTATTTACATTACAACTTTGTATACTCAAGCAACTGCTTGTAGTTTGACCCCAAGCATAATCTTGTTTACATATTCTATTAATTATTATTTTCTTTATAGATAAAAAAAAATACATATTCGATCATGTCCGTACAAAAGTCGTTGAAAAATTCTTTAATTGTTCAATTTAATAATCGAGGAAAGCAGGCGAAAATAAAAATATTAGTAACTAGTCGGCCGGACCCGGTGTTGCCGGGGTTATGTTTATGTCGAGATGTTTGTTTTCTTTTTTTTCTTATTTTCAATAATTTTTTTTTTTTTTTTGTTTTTTTATTAACAAAATTTTTTGTTGATAGCAACCAGTTCGTGGTTGCATAAATAAATCATAACGTCATTCAATTCACATTGAATTTGCAAAGAACTTACTGAACACATATATTTGTATACATTTAAGTTTATATATACAACGATTTTTTTGCGATTTTCGCCCTTCGATACCGACTGTTTTTTTCGCTCTTCAATACCGGCTGTTTTGTTGCCTGAACCTAAAAACTCATGGTTAGGATTGTTTCATTTTTTACCGGATTTTTTATCTTAGCCAAAGAAATTACGGGGTGAGCAACGTTAATTTCATCTTCTTCTTAGCTTCTGCTTTTCCATGACGCAAAGATCAACTCTTAACAAAGCGTTCTAGAGGGTGGTCGGGGGGATAAAAACGGTATTGATTTTTTTTATGTTTTAAAATGAAAATTAGGGCTAAAAATTATGATCTCACATAATATTAAACTCATGAAAAGCTAGAAAAAAAATATCAACCATTAACATAGCGTTCTAGGGGGTGGCAGGGGGGATGAAATCTGTAATTTTTTTTTACATGTTTCAGATTTTCGTTGTATCAAAATTAAACCTATTCAAAATTCTTATTTAAAAATAGCTTTTCATCTTTTATTGAATTCATTTTTAAATTATGTTATTCTTTCTTTTTATAATTTAGTAATCGAGTCACCTAGATTTCACCAGCAAAAAGTTAACATTTTGGACACACTTGGTATCGATTTTAAATATTGAAAATTTGATGCAATATATAATTCAATTACGGATTGGTCTCTAAGAGTTTTTTATTCAATAATAGTTTTTTCATGTTGAATTTATATTAATATATAATAAATATTTTATATTAGGGACAATGGTAAATTTCAAGACAAGAAATATCAAGCATTTCAAATATTTTAATCATAATTTACAGTTTTGAATTGTATTGCACTTAAATAGAACATAAAAAATAATGTAATTTATTCATTCTTTTTAAATAACATGATTATCATTTATCGCTTTAATAATGTTATTTTAATTATGTTTCAAAAATGTTGTTAATTTTGTTTCAATTATTGTTTAAAATAAAATATTCATTTATATTGAATTTTAAATTTTTTTTATTTCATTAGTATGGTATTAATTATTTAAAAAATGTAGTAATTAAATATCTTTTGAACAATGTGCTTCTATCGTATCATTCGTATTATCTTCCATCGTTTTTTTTTTATTATTTGATGAGAAATATTTTTTTTTTGAATCTTCGTAAGAAGAGAAGAATAATCTAAGTTTTTTAAAAATACAATAAAATACACATGAAATTACTTTTTTTTGTCGTCTGTAGCGTCATATGTGACGACCGATGAGTTCATTAGTGTGATATTTTTATTATTGGAATATTCATTGATTTCTTTTATTTCTATTTTGATGATTTGTCCTTTAGTCCCTTTGAAATCCTCAGTAAATTCTTTCCATAAGGTTAATGTTATCTATGATGACCAAAATTATAATACTCTCTTTTTTAGTTATTATTATAAATAAAAATATTACCTCTTCTTTTGAACAATCGACTAATAATATATCTTTTTTCTTGTATTCTCTATTGGTATTTTGCGAAAATATAGTCGTTGTATCATTTATAGTAACAATTTCAACAATTGTATCTACAAATAAAATAAAGTTTTATATTCAATTTTATTATTTTTTCAATAATTCTTACTGATAATGGTTCCTGTTTCTAAATCTTTCAATTCTTTGATTGTTTTGACGATCATCAAATCATTATCATCTTCTTCAATTTTATTATTTGTAGATGTAAATTAATTAATCATATTAATCAATGTTAATTATTTTTTCTTTACAAATAATTTCCTTTTTACTTCCGGGATTTTCGGATTTATTGATACGATTGAAGTGGTTATCGATGATAGACTTTTTAAATTTTGATATTCGCCAATCCGTGCATTTTTTATTGTTATATCTTTTTTTTTCTTCAAATTCCTCAATTTTTTCGTTCCAAAAGTTTAAAGTGATCTTAGAGTGACATTTTTTTATTATTTTTTTAGAATAAATAAATTCTTTTGAAAGTTTTCAAAAGAATTCTTGATTCATACCTCATCTTTCTTAAATTTTTATTTCTGTTTTCATGAACCATATTATTTATAAATAATTTGTTAGTAAAAAAAAAAATTGTGATAGTATAACAAAGAAAATACAATGATATGAAAAATACAAGTAAAAAGAAAAAACAATATAAATTTCTTGAACTTATGCATGTGACGATCTATATCATTCATTATCACTATCATCTGAATTATCTGATAAAGTATTCGATGTTTTTTTCATCTGACCCCATTCAGCTGATCTTGTAAAAATATTACCTGAAAGGCTCAAAGCACTGTCTTCTGTGATATTATACTCTTTTTTGACAACACCTATAACAACGAGAAAAAATTTATTTTTATCATAATAATAATTAATGTTTATTTTTCATTAATTGGATAACTTACTCGTTATGCATTCGAGAAATTTTGGATGTGTAATTATTTAAATTTGTTTTCAATTCGTTTGTTTATTTATTTTTGAAATTCTTTGTACAACGAAGTGAGACGTTACATCATGTGTCAAAAATTTTTTAGCAATAATTCTTACGCCTATTTTCGGATCAGTTATTCCTGTGATTGAACTTTTCATTACAATTTTCTGAAATAAAAAATAAAAATCCACAAATAAACAATGTACCGATGGAATTTGAAAACAAAATAATATATGTTTGAATTCAATATATTGATATTCACCGTTTCTTTGAAGCAAGCTTTGTTTTCTTTCAAAAAATTTTTATAATTTTAAAAATATCTTAAGTCTGGACTGGTATTCCAAATGAGTTTTCTTCACTGGAATACTGTTCCACTAACGATTCAGAATTAATTTGAGTTGATGAATCTTGTTGATTTTTTTTTTAAATAAACATTAATTTTTTTAAATTGTTAATATAAATTGAATTTTGATCTTTGCACTCAGCTACATCTTTTTTCAGATCAGACATACCAAGTTTAAGCTCTTGAATATCTAAATATAAATGAATAAATATAAATATGATTAAAATTATTATTTTATTGAAGACAATATGATAGAGAAAACATTGAATTTTTTTGGACTGTGAGACTAATTACCTGCTTTGAGAGATGAAACAACATCTGAAGATGTAGCAGGATCCTTGTTGACTAATGTATCTATGTCAATACTGTCATTAAATGAGCTTTGGTAAACGGGCAATTCTATTTTTGAAAGAAGAGTGAAGATATTTTTTTTACGTGATAGTTTTGAATAATTAGTTTTTCATGATATTTATAGAATAAAAAACAATAAATAAATATCTAAATTCGCATACCCTGTGTTTCTGATGTAGCTGATGCATCTGAAGTATTATCAATCACATCATTGTTGAGAATTTTATATATTTTATTTTGAGGGGGATCATGATCTACTGCAGTAAATGAATCTCTTTTCATTTGATATTGATGTTTTTTTTTCTGTGAATAAAAAAAACGTCATTGAATTGCAATATTTTTAAGGAATGAAAAAATATAATTAATGAATGAGCTTACATAGTATGACTCACTGTTGAAGTTATTAGTCATTTCTTCTTGTTGTTGTTTCCATTGATTTCTTTTTATACATGTTTCAAAATCTGTTCCTTGAGGTCCTAAGTCAGATTCACTGAATGATAAAAACGTAAAATCATTGACATTTTTTGCTTTCAGTTTTTCTAATAATTTAAGTGCGTCATCATATTTATCTAGGAATGAAAAAAAAAATATTTATAAACTAATCTTTAGAAATAATTGTAATTTAATTAAATTTAATTTTATATAGTGACTACATATTGTAGTCTTTAAGTAAGGTTAAACGAACTTACCAGCATTTAAAAGATACATAACTGTGTAAGACTTCCATGATTCCTTATTCGGGTTGTCTAAATTTTTTATAATATTTTCCAAACCATCATAAGGTGGTGGTGGATAGAAACACTTCATATTTCTGCTCGCGGATTTGTCTTCGTGAACCCAAGTACATGGCACAATCTATACAATAAAAAGACGTTGCCGGATCCTTGGAAACGCAGTTTTACGCAAACTACTGGCCCGATTTACATGAAATTTAACATATATATTCAGTTTGACCTCAGGAGGGTTTAAGTCTACGAAAAAATCACCCAGGTTACTTTTTACGATCACCAGGAGGTCAAAATGATTTTTCCAATTATCTTCAGGGTTTTTCTTATTATCTTAATATTATTTCAACTAAAAAATATATTTTTTCAAAAAGTGGATATCAAAAATATTGTGTTAGTTTGTAATGTTGGTTTCCGGTTCACTAGGATGTAGAAATTGAATTTTTTCATCATCTCCTGGGTTTTTTTTGATCAAACAGTATATTTTATTGACAATCAAAATTAGAAATATTGCATTATTTCATAATGTTGGTTTTCGGTTCACCAGGATGTAGGAAGTGATTTTTTTCCTCAACTCCGGGGGTTTTTTTTCATCAAATAATATATGTTATCGAGATGAATGATTTAAAATTTGCATTTCATGAAATTCAATTGAAACTTAAATTAAATCAATTGTGTAATAAATCAATCAGTATAAAATTTTATTTATTATAATCAATTTGAATTGACAATTGATATACAAGTAAGACAAGAATGGCACAATTAATCCAAAGATCTGAGAATGCCACTATCTGAAGAATAAGCGATTGAAGGTTCCAAATCATCATCACGTCTATGATCTCTTTCTAAATTCGAAATTTTCTATCTGAATTGGATTATGTTTTTGTCAGGAATCATCGTCTAAATAAATGGTCATATCATCGAATCTGAATAGAATAAATCTATTATTGAAAGTCATTCCACAACAAGTCTAATTGAAAGAAAAGAAATTATTAATAAATATTGCATACAATAATAAAAGAATTACAAAAAACTAACTTTGAAAATTTGGCGATTCATGATGAGTAAAAAACGTCAATTATGTGTGTAACAGGAGACCTTGGTAGTGAATAATTTTTGTAATAATTTTTAAGAATAAAATTGAACTATACATTATTCGAATATAATTTACCATTTATTTAATCTTCCATTTATTTAGTAAATTCTGTATCTTAATTATGTATCTTAACCTTTCTCGATTTACAAATCTTGCTTGGCAACAGAAAATCAACAACATTTAAAAAAAAACGAAGAAAAAACATCCATTTATTTAAAAAAAAAAAAAAACAAAAAACAATTGCACGTTGAAATTAAAATTTATTAAATTTGATCAAAATTTAAAATACAAAAATTCTAACGGAACACTTAATAACATATTTCACCTCATAATTCCCGATGACAATGTTATTTTTACAATCAAGAAAGTTCTTATTTTTTTTTTGAGTTACTTACATTCAGCTCTCTTTGAAAATATGAACATAATGAATGTTTTTTCTTTGATGGTCAGGATTCATGATGATAAAAAATTAAAAATATTTCCTGATATACTAAGGGTGTTTAAAAGAAGCTGAATACTTTGGTTTATTTGAAAATATGATTACTGTTGATAAGACTGATAAAATATGCGTATTAATAATGTTATTTTTATTTTGAATACATTAGATTTATTATCATTTAACATTATTATTATCTATATTATTGATATTATTATTTTATAAGCATCAAAGTGAGCTCTTTATGAACTAGGTCTATAATCAAAATATAATAATTATGTTATTATTATTTTGATATTCTGAAATGCCTCATCATTTAATATTATCATGATTATTATGAATAGAGTTACCTCACGGAACTAAATTTTTTATTTACATATAATAATTATCACATACCCTCCCTGTGGATTACATGACCTTGACGTCGGTGGAAGGGCTTAAGTATCTCGGAGATCCAATGGGCTATACCGGGGAAGGGCACCTAGTAGGTTAGGAGCTTCTTCGTGAAGGTTTCCTATACCGGGAAGGCCGGAGGGGAGAGATCAGACGAACAAGTAATCCTAGCGTAGGGAGAGTGGCGTACCCATCGCTCGAGTTGTCTCGCAATAGCCTGGTCAAGCTAAAGTGTGGGACACCGTGCTGATGGCTGAATGGCACTTGACCATAGATAGTGTCGTAAACGGTTCCACTGGAGGCCCAGGTCGAGCTCCAGTTGTATTTAGACCCCTGCCCGGCATTCGGGGCTCTGCCGGGTTGGAAGCATTTTTCCCTAGATACTCGTGGGATTTCATATGGAAAGTGAAAAAACCAATATAATTATGCCGCAGGGCTTACTGATGATTACTGGGACTCAGCATGAGATACCAGAAAAGATGGAGCTGGTAGTCAAGGACAGTACCCAGGAAGTTGGGACACAGGAATGTGGACCTTCATCCGGGGGGGATACCTTTTCTACCGTTAGCCTTCTACAAGGGCTGCCCGATTCTAAGCCTAAAAAACTTAGTGGCGCAGCCAGGAAAAGGAGGAGACAGGCGAAAGCAGGGTTGGCAGGCACTCCTACTGGGGGAACTGTTGAACCTGCTAAAGCTCAAAAGCGGGCGAGACAATCAGGGAGTACCCCTCAGTCTGCCCAGCAAGAGCATAAAAAGAGACGGAATGAGAAGGAAAAGTTCTCATTTGCGGTCGTCACTGCCGATTTGCCCAAACTCGTGATTATTCATGAGGACCGGTCGGACATATCGGAGGAGGAATCCAACCTGGTGCAAGGGGAACTTATGGAAAAGATGGACGAAATAGCGTCTGGTGATTTTGTCCCGAGATTCCAAGGTTGTCACCTTCACCGGGGAGTGATTAAAGTAGCTTGCGCGGATACCGAGTCTGAAAAATGGCTCAGGGCGAACGTGGGAAAGCTAGAGAAGGGAAGTGGCAAACTTCTGGTCATAGATCAGAAAGACCTTCCAAAACTGGTCAGGGTTATGGCGCACATTCAGGATAATCTGGTCAAGGACGTCGGTACAATACTGATGAGAATTGCCAGACAAAATCCGGAGCTACACACCAGCGGATGGGCAAAATATGAAGAGAGCAAGAAGGATGCCAAAGGCTGGCGTCTGGTTCTCGGAATACCGGAAGCTGAGGTAGAACAGCTGGACAAGCTGAGCATGAAACCCTTCTACGGGCTAGGCCGGGCACTTTTTCAGGTGCTAAGCAAAAAGACCGGGGAGGATTCTAAGACTACGACGACGGAAGGGGAAAAGGCGGCCTAATGGTGGTAAGTATCCCTTTCGTTCAAATCAATCTGCATCGTAGCTCACAGGCTACGGCATTGCTTAAGCATAAGATAGTTACCGAGCACACCAAAGTCGTACTGATTCAAGAACCTTGGGCATACAAGGGAAGTGTCAGGGGACTTGGTTTAGCTAGGGGACAACTATTTTATGATATTACGGTTTCTAGGCCTAGGGCATGCGTTCTAGTTAGGGACGTGAATGCCTCCCTCTTAAGGGAACATTGTGGGAGGGATCTAGTAGCAGTGAAAATTGCGACTGGATCAGGAGAGGGTGGAACAGTGGTGGTAGCGTCTGTCTACATGCCTCACGATTCATCTGACCCACCTCCCTCTAACGAAGTCGTAGCCCTCGTAGAGGACTGCAAAAATAGACAGTGGAATCTGGTACTGGCTGGGGATGTCAATGCACACCATGTTGCATGGGGCAGCGACGACATCAACAATCGGGGCAGAGCTCTACTGGACTTCATATTCGCCACGAACCTGGAGGTCATCAATCAAGGTAGGGAACCCACTTTCTTAACTAGTGTAAGGAAATCGGTGATAGACCTAACGATGGCCACACCGGAGGTGGCAGGTAGAATTAAGAACTGGAAGGTATCCAAAGACCCGACGTTGTCGGACCACCGATACATTCAGTTTGAATGGTTTGCGGCGACCACGGATGAGGGCGCGCAAACCTTTCGTAATCCACGCAAAGCAGACTGGCATGCGTATGAAGCTGAGCTGGAGAAAAGAATTGAGTTTTTCCCGGCGAGGTTTAACACTCCGATGGAAATCGAAGGCGCGGCGACATTTTTGCAGGATGCAATGGTCGAGGCGTATGAAAATAACTGTCCTCTAAGCGTTGTTAGGGATAAGAGTGAATGGTGGAGTAGCGAGCTACAGAAGCTAAGATCCGGTGTACGTAGGGCCCTGAATAAGGTACTTAAAGGTAGACCGGGGGCTGCAGAGCATTATAGAGCTCTGCAAAAAGAATTTAAGCAGGCGGTAAGGATGGCCAAGAGGGACTCCTGGAGGAGGTTCTGTGGAGAAACCTCTAGTGTGCCAGACGCGGCCAAGCTTAAGAAAATTATTGCCAAGGAAGGTAGTGCAGCAGGTGGACCACTCCAACTTCCGGGGGGAGGTTATGCCTCGGACCGGAGGGAAGAGATTGGGGTACTGCTAGACAAACACTTTCCTGGGTATGTAGAAACCACTCTGATGGATACCTGGGGCGAACCGAGGGTGTTGGGACGCCGAGACTGGGCTATTGCGTCTAGAGTAGTAAATCCTGATAAAGTAAAATGGGCGGTGAATGGGTTCGAACCTTATAAGAGTCCGGGGACCGATGGGGTATTACCGGTTATGCTCCAAAAAGGTTTAGATCATACACTTGTGCCACTAAGCAAGACCTTTAGGGCGTGTATTGCTACGGGTTATGTACCGAGGCAATGGCGCAAAACTAAGGTAGTTTTTATTCCTAAGCCTGGCAGGGCTGACAAAGACCAACCAGGAGCTTACAGACCGATCAGTCTCACCTCTTACATGCTCAAGGCGCTTGAGCGACTTGTGGACAGGTATGTAAGGGATGCGATTCGAGACAATGGGCCGCTGCATGGGCTGCAATTTGCCTACCAGCCAGGGAAGTCTGTAGATGCGGCACTCCATAAGCTTGTTAGCAAGTTGGAGGGCGCAAAAGACAGACGAGAACTGGGGGTGGGTATTTTCATGGACATAGAGGGGGCTTTTAACAAGACCCCACTAGAGGCCATAGATAGGGCAGCAGAAAGACTTGGGATTGATTCAACTTTGAGAAGGTGGATCAGGAACATGCTTTCTGACCGACGGATTTGTGTGGAAAGAGGAGGGGAGACGCTGGGGGCCATTGTCAACCGAGGATGCCCGCAGGGGGGAGTTCTATCCCCGCTGCTATGGTGTCTGGTGGTGGATGACCTCTTAGTAGATCTGAACCACCAGGGTTTCCACGCTCAGGGATATGCAGACGATATAGCTATCGTAATACAGGCAGGGGATGCGAATACCGCCTGTAGCAGATCTCGAATTGCACTAGGTATAGTGAAAAGGTGGTGTGAAGGCACAGGACTACTTGTCAATCCGGACAAGACGGAACTGGTAGTCTTTACGGGCAAAAGGAAGCTAGAAGGGTGGAAGAATCCAAAATTCTATGGCAAGGAGATTGTACCCTCAAACTCGGTTAAACATCTGGGTGTTATACTAGATAAAAGACTGAATTGGGGACTGCAAGTAGAAAGAGTTCGAAACAGGGCCGTTATGATGCTATATACGCTCAGAAGAATCTGCGGTAGAAACTGGGGTATCAACCCAAGCATCATGGCCTGGATGTACCAAGCGGTAGTCATACCTGCAGTGGTGCATGGGGCTATTGTTTGGTGGAAGAGAACCGGGCAGGTAGGCGCCAGGGGTCTTCTAGAACAGGTCAGAGGCTTAGCGCTGAGAGGCATTACAGGGGCTAGTAAGTCGACCCCTATTTGTGCTATGGGAGCACTATTAGACATGCCTCCGCTACATCTAATAGTGAGGATAGCAGCACTGAGGGTCGCGAGCAGACTTATGAGAAATAGGCAGTGGGCGGGACGCGTAGGCGATACTGGACATTGTACTATTGCTCTCGAGCAGAGAAAGTTAAATTCTGCGGTATTAGCTAGGCAGGACTTTTTGGAAGAAAGATACTGCTTTGAAAAGAAATACAGGGTAAATTATCCGGAACGGGAGGAGTGGATGAATGAACCGGGTCCGACCTCGGGATGCGATCTCATCTGGTTCACAGATGGATCCAAGACCAAGGAGGGCACTGGGGCAGGAATCTGGCTCCAAGGATCGACCAAGGGCACTAATTTTACTCTGGGCGAAATCTGTACGGTCTTTCAAGCGGAGGTATTCGCGATGTTAGTATGCGCAGAAATAAACTTAGAACGTGGCTATAGGAACAAGAGGATCTGCATCTGTTCCGATAGCCAAGCAGCGCTGTTGGCGATTGACGCACCAGCAGACAAATCAGCCTTGGTGAGGGAATGCCGGGAGAAATTAAATTTACTGGCATTGCGAAACAAGGTCAAACTTTTATGGGTACCGGGACATTCGGGAATCCAGGGTAATGAGACAGCCGATGAACTGGCTCGTGGAGGTTCAGCAATGAGACTCTATGGGCCGGGACCAGTCGTAGGGGTTGCGGACTGCTTTGTTGAGACAGAAATTCGCGCCTATCAACACAGGGTACATAGGAAATTATGGAGAGAGAAGCCCAAGGTGAGGCAAACTCACGATTTTCTAGTTGAACCTGAGCGGAAGGTAGCTAGGCAGCTATTAAATATGACTAGGTGTCAGCTGAGGCTAGTAGTAGGACTGCTAACGGGACACTGTAGACTCAGGGCACATCTGAAAAGGATAGGACTAGTACGGGATGACACTTGTCACAAGTGCGACGAAGGGGTAGAAGAAACAGCGAGTCACGTGCTATGCTACTGCATTGGACTGGTCGAGCTTAGATTTCAATGCTTTGGGAAGCACTTTTGCGAACCCGAAGAAATCATGAAGCTATCAATGGGCGCGATCGCGGCGTTTGCTGCAAGATCGGGGGTATTGGTGGCTCAAGGGAAATAAGGGGATGGCAAAATGGACCGGAGGTCTAATTGCCTATGCGGGCGCAGTGGTGACCGCACCCTAGTTACATAAAATAAAAAAATAAAAAATAAAAAAATTATCACATATCTAATTCTTTTTTATTATTTTAATATTTTCAAATTTTTATCATTTGACGACGTGTATATGTGCCATCCCTCAATCAAGTCAGAAGATACTTGTATGCACCATGCGACGAAAAACACAACTAAATGTCTATAGTAGTTTATGAGAGGTAAGTGTTAAGGTGTGTATATACTGTATAGTCAGGGGCGTACATATAGCTGAATGTACTAGTTTATGTTTTTTCATTATCACTTTCATATAATTTATGTATACTTGTACTTACACACCTATGTTTAAATATATTTTTATCCCTTTCAACTAGATTGACTATCAATAATAATATGTATTTACAATTCATCAAACATGTATTACATAATTGATAAACATTTTAATTCAAACTTTACTTTAATATCAAAGTCCAATAAAAAATGAAATTTAAGCTGATACTGAAGAATGTGATTGTTATTATATATTTGAATAATCTTAATTATTCATTTTTTGAGAATTATTTTTTCTTTTTTGATAGATATGTATGGGAAATATTTACACACACACACAAAGTGTACTCGTCTGTTTGTATTTTTGAATGAAATAATTTTAACAATATTTTCTAGATTACAATTTCTACTTATTACTAATTATTAAAATAAATTACTGAAAATTTTTTTCAAGTAATTAAAAAGTAAAAAAAAAAATTTACTACGATTATCTTATTGTTATATTATATTCATTGTTATTATTATAATTAAGATATATTTATAGTTTTTTTCATATCTACAAAATTCAAAATGAAATTAATTCTTATATTTGGAAAAAGAATTTAATGTTTTTACTTCATGAATTTCTTAATTTAAATGCTTTATAAAAACTTGAATAGAAAAAAAAATCTGTTATTCTTAAGGCGACATGATACCCGATTCTGCATTACCTTAACTACAATTTTCAAAACAACTTTTTTCAAAAACTACGTGTACGAAAAATCTGAAAATTTACTAATATATTGTCTTAGCTGTCCCCAAGGGCATCCACCTTGATTTTTTTCGAAATTCGAAAATTTTGTTCCAAGTTACTAATTTTTGAAAAATTTTCAAAACAATTTTTTACAAAAACTACGTATACAAAAATTCTAAAAATTTACTGGGATATTGCCTTAGCTGTCCTCAAGGGCATCCAACTTTTTTTTTTTTTAAATTCGAAAATTTTTTTTAAAGTCAGTAATTTAAAAAATCTTTCAAAACAACTTTTTTCAAAAACTACGTGTACAATAATTCTTAAAATTTACTCGTATATTGTCTTAGCTGTCCCGAAGGGCATCCAACTTTTTTTTTTCGAAATTCGAAAATTTTTTTCCAAGTTAGTGACTTTTAAAAAAATTCTGAGTCAGCTAAAAATTTTCTAGTAAATAATTGTTTTTCGGAACTATGAATTTAGTTTTCTATATCAATATTATTACCCAGATAAGCACGTATTTCCAGAATACATAACTGGTATATTTCCGGTAACTCACCGGTCATGTTGACTATCTATTTACTGGAAAATTATTGGAAAACTTTTCTAGTAGTGAGAAAAAATCTCTTGGCAATTATGGGATAAGCTCCATTCTTTCCTTCGCTCCATCTTTTTTTTGGTATTTCGATTTTTTTAAATAAATTGCTGTAATTATACTATTATTTTTCAAAATTTAATTACTTTTTCTTTATTCAAAAATAAATAAAAATACCAATGACAAGCAGTAGCTATGAAAATACGGAGCTAGAAATTAATGTAGTAATGTGTAATGTTGTGCAAAAAAATTCTGTTTCAAGCAGCATTAATTCCTTAGCTACTACTTGTCCTTGGTATTTTTATTTATTCGATAAATCAATTACACGTAATTTTTTTTTTTAAATGTTTGAGGAAAAGCTAAGGAAAAGATGTAGATTGAAACATAATTTTCTTGGCAACATTAATTCCTTAGGTGTACAATATAAATTTTTTACTATTAAATTTTTTGACGATCTGAGATTTTTTAAGAAAGAAGGGGAGTCAATATGATAATAATAATATATTTAAAAAAAAAAAAATATATATATTTCAATTAATATTTAGCAGGTCAATACTGACAAAATATTAAATTTAAAAAATTAAAAATGATAATAATTATTATCATTACAGTAATGTAATTAATTAATTAATTAATTGTTAAATGAGTTGCAAATTTATAATTACTTTTGACGCCATGGTGTGCCTGTGAATAGCTCCGTTTTTTATTTTTGTTACAACTCATTATTTCTGCACCACAAATATACAACTATCTTCACAAAGAATTAAAACTATATGGTAATTTTTCCACTGCCAATAACAAAATCTACAATTTTTAAATGTACATAAATATATAAAGTATATGTAAAATATATTACAGAAAATTTACAGACGAAATCCGACTGTTATACACAAAAGATGATGAACGGATTAACTATGGTCCTTGTTGTGGTTATGTTTAAGTATTTATATATCAGACCTCTAGAGGGCCTGTCAGCCATTTTAAAAATATATGTAAACACAGCTGTTGTTGCTTTTTTTTTTTTATGTACCGTTCACGTTTATTGTGTCACACATATTATTGTGTTATTTGGTTTTTTTTTTAAATTATTTTTCGATAATAATATTAACTCATGATTCAATAAAAAAATCATTAAAAACAGCACTTCGTTCATATTCACCAACACAAAAAATTTCAAGTATGACACATCATATAGATAATAAAAGATCATGGAAACATAATAATCCAAGAATATCACCAAGTACACAAAATATATGGAGACGTGAATAAATTATCAAGGACAATCAACAGAACAACAACATGGAGATGGTAATAATAGTAAAAATAATAATAATAATAATAATGATAATAATAATAATAATAATAATAATAATAATAATAATAATAATAATAATAATAATAATAATAATAATACTGATACAACAATAACAACAACAATAAAAATAAATAATAATTCTTTATGTGGTTTTTAGGTACATTATAAAACACTGAGTAACAATCTCTGATGATGCTGATGTTGTCATCGAGGAAGAAATAAATACAATAGATATACTATCAACAATAAAAATAAATTCATCACAATTTTTATCATCAACAACATCAACAACAACACAATCAAATATTAATAAAAAATTAACACAATTAAAATTAAAAAAATCGCCACCACCTACATCAAAAGTAAGTCTATATTAATCGACAATTGAAAAAATTAAAAGATTAATAAATAATAATAATAAATTATTGATATTAGTACGTGGTTTACCAGGTAGTGGTCAAAGACATTATCAAAAGTATAATTGAATCAGCAATTGGTGGTGATTCATCAAAATATATATATTCAGCTGATGATTATTTCATAACGAAAGGTGTTACATGGAAATATGATTAATCAAAAATATCTGATGCACATGCAACAACACAAAAAAAAAAGTACTTGATGCATTAAAACATAATATAACACCAATTATATTGATAATACAATATGCAACAATGGCTGTACAACGTGGTTATATTATTGAAATAATTGATATTGACACTACACTATGGTCACAAAATGTCAATGAATTAAGTAAAAAAAAAAATCATAATGTTCTCAAAGAAAAAAAAATAATTGACAAGGTTGTTGTTATGAAAAATGATGTTGAAACAAATATTATGATTTCAACGTAGCATATGTTGGTGGTACATCTAAGTCAGGCTATTATGTAGTAAATGTTTTCAGTCATCGAATAACTGATGTACCATCTCTACAACAACAACAACAACAACAACAACAACAACAACAACAACAACAACAACAACAACAACAACAATTAGAACGTCTACCTTTAAAATTAATTTTTGATAAAAGCTCAATGACAGAAGAAACAAATTCTGAAATTGATTATGATAATAATGATGAAAAAATAAATAGATTACCTGAATTGATTGAATTATTTCCTAATATACCAAATGTTTATTTACATGAAATATATGGAAAAGTTGATAAAAATTTTGATTGGGCTGTTAAATTATTACTTGATGCTGTGTCAATATAGACCATTTGAAAAAACATCATCGTCAACTAAAGATTTATCAATATCAGATTCACCAGCAATTGTTATGGAAAAAGATCATGATAATAATGTTGATGTCAATACTGATGTTAACGATGAACATACTGAAGAAACAACAAGTTTAATATTACGCTCAGCATCTGTAGATGTACTTCTTGTTACAAAAAGTAGTCCAACATCAGATAGAGATACATTTTCACCTGAACTATTACCAAAAGATAAAACAAGACCAACAAATGACTTTAAAGGAACAACAGAATTTAATCTTAGCTTTGATTTTATTCATGCACTTAAAAAAAAACTTGGTGGTGCCGATTTCTATCAAACAGATGGATTTTTACCAGTTGTACAAATAACAAAATCAATAGGCGAAACATTATATGCATTATGGATCTAAAATATGTGACAACAATTAAATTCACTTCAAAATTTATTAGATGAAATGATAAAAAAAGATGCTGTATATGCTAAAAATTAAGAGTGTCAACAACATATTGAAAATATTGAAATCATAAATCAAAAAAATACACCAAATATTGATGAAATAATAGATATGGAAAAGGCATTAGCAAGTGTTGAAATTGACAGAAAATCAATTAGTAAAAGAGAATCAAATGATGAAATGATATTACGTTTGTCAAAACGAATATTACAAGATTCACATCCTGATATCGATTCATCTACATTTAGTGCAATACTTGATGTACATAATGGTGATTATCATGAAGCATTTAAGTCAATTGAACTAAATACTGCTAAAAAAATATTACCATGTTATATTAATAAACAAAAAAATTGAATGGATGGACTTAAAAAAGAAACAAAAATACCAAATATTGTGTATCCAAAATGTACTAAAGAACCAATGAGTTATAAGGCAGTGTTAACTACTGCTGCGAGAACATCAAGAAAACTTGCTGAACGTAAAGTATCATTGAGATTATTTAATATAAATAAAACACAAGGAATGTATTACAAAGATTTACCGAAGTTGCTGGATATTATTCAAATTTAGCAACATTTCAGATGCGAAATAATGATACTGATATTATCAATGATAAAGGTACTGATGATTTATTAGATTTACATTATTTAAGTGTCGTTAATGCACTGAGTGCTCTTGAAGATTTTGTCGATTTCCATATTGATAACTTAAATAAGAGTGAGAATAGATTGACAACACTTTCATTAGTCACTGGCTGGGGTGCTAAAAGTAATGTTAATACCATATGGTAGTGGTAAACTTAAACCAGCTGTTATTGAATAAAATTCATCTCATGTAATAAAAAATAATAAACGACTAATTCCATGTCTATCAAAGAAAATATATTAAAAAAAGTGTAAAGAGTTTATTAAAAAATTATCTTTTCATCGACAAGTTATAAAGATATATATTTTTTGAAAGTAATAATTAATTAATGTTTTTTTTTATTTTAATGATATAATTACAGTCTAAATTATCATAGATTGAACGTTTTTTGATTTACTGGACTGTATCACTGTAAAAAATATTATTGAATAAGTAGCTCCTCAGACCCCCAGAGGCTGAATATGCTAATTTGGGAAAAAGTGGGTGTGTCATTCTGTTAACAATAAAAAAAAACATTAAAACAGAATAATTAACTAATAAATTATTATGTAATTTTGTGTCATCAGACAATAATTTTTATATTAAATTTTATTGCCAAAAAAAAAAAAAAAGTAATTATTGAAGCCTCATTAACACACATTGACTTTTTAATTTTTTTTTATCGCCCACACTAGCTTACCCTCTACGCTCAGCGTCGCGGGAGCATATGTGTGGCTGTAATCAGCCATTTTCGCCATTTTTATCCAGCTCGTGGATTATATAGCTGCTTTGATTACGTCTCAAATCATAGATTGTTAAAAAACAAAAAAAAAAAAAAATGCAAAAATATAAAAATAAAATCAAAAAAAAGCAAAATAATAGCGTGAATAATAATAAAACGGGTGATTTAAATGATGGTGATTTGAACGATGGTGGCTTGAACGAGCGTCGAAGTTGGGGGCAACCACGTAAAAGTGAACCTTGTGAAACTGAGAGTAAGGACATGTACTTATTTCTAATATAAAAAATAATTGAATGATAATTTATATTTTTATTATCATTATTACTATCATTTTTATTTGTTGTTTATGTTTGCAGCTAAACCATTGAGAGAAGAACCAAATAATGATGATAAATGGTTAAGTGAGATGGAAGCTGCAGAAATTACCATGTCAAATGCTTTGAATTGTGAATGGGGTCTCAAAGCTGCAATGCGTGCGAGAAACTGGCTGCTTACTCATGCAAAACGACTACAATCTGGTTCACAGCCACCAAAGCCACTATCACCACTACCATTGATACCACAAGTGCAAACAACATCACAAGAGCCACCAGTGCCATTATCACAAGCATCATTGATACCACAAGTGTCAACAACATCACAAGAGCCACCAGTGTTATTATCACAAGCATCATTGATGCCTCAAGTGCCAACAACATCACAACCACTGATTCCTGGTTATGATTACAAGCAGCAATTGTTAAAATTTCTGCAACAACCACCACCACCACCACCATCTTCTTCTTCTGCTTCTTCTTCACATTTTATATTACCTGCACCGATACCAAGTGCTCATCACACGTTTTTCTAACTTTGAAACCGGACGAGCCCCCATGAAATATCGTAGCCGGATCAAATATCGAATAATTAATAATGACTCAATAGAATAACCCTGGTTGATATATAATTATTTAACCCTGTTTATCCTGCTCACTTGAGACACATTAGAAAGGTAGAGAAATTAGGAACGTGATTTAGGAAGGTAATCAGCCGCTGAAAATGGACGCGTAATTAGTACACAAATTAAATACATATAATTTATAAAAACTTGACTCTGACACAAATAATATAATGTTAAACAAAATGATTGATTTATTAATAAATTACCACCAACTTTACCAATTATGTGTATGCTGAGTAAAAGCTAGTTGATATTAGGCCTGACGTGGACCTTGATCGTGTACCTTGACCTTGACTTTTGTGTGACAGGTTACAATAATTATTTTATTACAAACCAAATCATTATCTTGATTTACATATATATTTATATAGATATGACTGAAGAATCTCGTACATATGTGAAATATATGTAATTTACACCAAATACATATATTAAATTAACTCTTGTTATAACACTGAATTTACACTAAAATGCGGTAGGATACTTTCCGTGGCGTAAAACGTAACAGCAATAACTTTAGACAATGTGGTCGTTATTTTACTTTTTATAGAATTAATAGATTTTAACCAATAACGTGGTAAAATAAACCAAACTATATTTTATTTGAGATAATATTTTATTTTATTGATTTACAATACTCAGATACTTTATTGAGTCTGGATAGAAGTTAAGCAAAATTATTGACCATGCGGTCTGAAAATATCGTCAAGTGATATTTATGAATTTATAATAAATTCAGATTAACAAATTATATGGCAAAATGCTATATAATTATTTAGTAATATTATAGCAATGAAATCAATGAAATATTAATTAAAATAAACTACAGTTGTTGGCAGGTGAATATCAAAATTATTCTAAGTTATTAATTAAAAGCGTTTAGAGCTGGAAGAGCGGCGTACTGAATGACTACTAGCAACCAAGTGGGGAGATTGAACATCCAGGATCCAGCTCGATGGAAAAATCCTTTAGGGTAAGAGGGGATCCTTCGGGGATGTTTGGTTTTCCTTTGGTCCATTTTCCGTTTTCCTAATATCGCTTACACCTTATTGGTCGGCTTAAATGGTCCGACTTTTATTTATTATTTATAAATATTTCTAATTATTTAATTATCATATGAGTGGTATCGACAGAATCCTTGTAATTTCAAGATTCTATCAATATCACTCATGACATTAATTTATTATTAATTATTATTGCTAAAATAGGCAGTATTGCCAACTGACATTAGTGTCGGCTCAAGTAAAATTGTCAAGGGTGCAAGGCCTCTAGTTCCCCTCAACGTGCTACCCTTGCAGTGCGTTAGATGGAGTTAGGGGTACCAAAATGTACCCTAAATATATAATTTAATAATAAAAATTGAAAAAGTCCGGCGTTTACCGCAGGACATTACAAAGATGACACACGTATTATGTCCTATTGAAGCATTACAACAAATACAAGAAGCTGTTGCAAATTATTTACAATATATTTTACCATCAATAAAAGATGATTCATCAAAGATTGTTGATAAATTAATCAATTAAAATTGGATATATTTGTGAACAACATGAAGTAAATAGAACACATTTTTTTGAGGTGAGAAAAAAAATATCTATTTTTCATCGATATTGCTAGTAGCTAATCACTGTTATTACAACTTTTTAACAGTACCAGATGATTCACATGGCGGAAAAGATAAAGATAAAAATATTATTAGTCGTCTTCTTTGTGAATTAGCATTGGATGAAAGAAATCGTTATAAATCTGGAGATAATGATAAAGAATGGCTGTTACAAATTTATTGTGTCTTGATGCAATGGCAAATTTTATCCATCGTCAATAATGAATTTATAAACAAAAATATTAATTTAACAACAATATCAAATGATAATACTATTATAGTATGTTGTTTAATTGTTGGTTTAATAATGAACTGTCAAGTTCAATTTGATAATGATTTATCAAAATATGTAATATTCATATTATTAAAATATGAGAAAAAAGTAATTCAGTAATTTTTGATAAATTTGAACATAAATTTATAATTATTTGAGATTTGAAAAAAAATCGATAAATTAATTTATTAATGTTATTATTAATATTAAATAATATCTGTATGAAAAATACAGAATTTAGCATGTTGATTGAAATGACACAATGAATTCATTAATTTTTTATAAATTTGAACTTAAATTTATAATTATTTGAGATTTGAAAAAAAATCGATAAATTAATTTATGAACATTATTATTAATATTAAATAATATCTGTATGAAAAATACAGAGTTTAGCATGCTAATTAAAATGACACAATTAATTCATTGATTGTTTATAAATTTGAACTTAAATTTATAATTATTTGAGATCTGAAAAAAATCCAATAGATTAATTTATGAATGTTATTATTAATATTAAATAATATCTGTATGAAAAATACAGAATTTAGCATGCTAATTAATGACACATTAATTGTTTATTAATTGTTTATAAATTAAATGAATCAATTGTTTATAAATTCAATAATATCTGTATGAAAAATACAGAATTCAGCATGTTAATTCATGACACATTAATTGTTTATTAATTGTATATAAAATTTGAACTTAAATTTATAATTATTTGAGATTTGAAAAAGAATCAATGAATTTATGTAATAATGCTATTATTACTATTAAATGATATTTGTATGAGAAATACAGTATTAATCTTGCTATGATATTTACTCATAGTTTTAATTGATCTATTCAATTTAATTAAATAGAAAAACCTTTGTAAGGTCATTTTATCTAGATTTCAAGTTGTCCCTTTAACGATCGGTAAAAATCAGTTTACCGATCAAAGTATAGGACTCTAGTAATGCTACTGGGGACCTATAGATGGAGCGCGGCACCCCGAGATAAGGCAGAATCGGGTTTCATGTCGCCTTAAAATGACTCATCTTTACATGAGAGAAATTGATATTATTTTTATGTAATGAAAAATTAAATAAGAAAAAACAATATTCACACTTGAGGGAAATTGATATTATAGTTATGATATTTTTATAGATTAATTTAAATCTTTTACATAATCAAAATGAAGAAAAATATTTTCATAAACTACTTGTTAAGAGAAATTGATATTACCAACATAATATTCCATATATTAATTTAAATATTCTACAAAATAAAAAACAATAAATCATCATACATTATTACTCTCAAGAGAAATTGATATTACCGACATAATACTTTATACACAAATTCAAATGTTGTACGAAATGAAAATAATAAACAATAAATTTTTATAGATTAATTATTTCAAGAAAAATTGATATTACTGACACATCGATTTTTATATATATAATCAAAAAGTAATACAAGGATTAAACCGGACACAATTATCATTTGAAAATAAATTCCTTATTTATACGTTAGAAATAAAAATGAGCATTTTATTTGAACGTATATTGAAAAAAATAAAATTATATTAATAAATATACCAGCCTAAAAATTATTATACATTTCTATTTATACTAACTTCTATTTACATTTGAATTTGTTAAAAAGGAAAGTCAATAACTAAAATTATGATTTGTTAAAGAACTTATGTCGAGTCACAGTCATTGTTTGATTTAATATCAAACATGTTTCGATATTTTATGATTCTTCAGGTTTATTATTTACAAGTTTAAAATTGAACAATTATTTTATAATTATTATTTCACTTGTATTATTTTATTATCAACAATTGTTTTATTCATGGAATGTTCAATATGTAATTGTTTATTTGTTCAAGTATATTCACTTGAAACTTATAATTATAAAATTAGAATCAAAATATATTAAGTTTTTAATATTCAACATTGTAAACTTTTATTTTAATTTTGTTCTAACTTTTTTAGTAAAATCGTAAAATATTTATTCTATAGTTTTATGATGAAAAACCATTCACTTATAATTTTTATTTATTCATTTATTTATCTAAGTTTACGCCCTTGACATTTCTTTCTTTTGGGCTACATTATATGAGTTATTACAATTACAAGTTACTTAATATTATGTATATAATTATATATGTAAGATAATATTATAAATGAATGAGATGAACATGTGGTAGTAGATGGCCGTTAATGACTTCATGACGATCTACGATTGTGACAGAATGTCATATAAATGACGATTCATAGTTGTAGCAGAGTGACACACAGACTTCCACGTTGATCCACGACCAGATGATCATCATTATTGGTGTGTTCGAGAAGAATTGTAAAGTCAAAAACTCGAGTCTTTGTTTTACATCGCCTTTGAGTTGTAACGATGACAACATTTTCGATGAAAAATTACTGTATAGGCTCTGCGCATAGCTTAACAGTAGTTTTTGTTTGCCGTAGTCCGGGATCGAACTCGAGACGTTTGGGTGGAGAGTTAAGAGCGCTATCCACGACTCCAAACGAGCCGGCTTTCTTTGTATTTTTAAAGAAAGAATTTATTATATTTATAATTTTTATTTTTACTTTTTCAAAACAATTTTCTATTAATTTTTAGAAAATAAATTTACTATACCTATAATTTTATTTTTTAATTTTTCAAAACCATTCACTAATATTTTTAGAGAATTAATTTACTATAATTATAATTTTATTTTTCAATTTTTTAAAACCATTCATTAATATTTTCTAAAGAATGAATTTAATGTATTTATAATTTTTAAAACAATTCAGTAATATTTACCATAAAATAAATTTACGATAGTTATAATTATTATTATTAATTTTTAAAAAACACTTACTAATATTTAAAAAAAAAAAAATTGTTACACTTATTATCATTATTACATTTTCTATTTATTTATATTAAAAAATATTATTTCTAATATTTTAAAAACATATACTCATATCTTCTCGGAACAATTTACTACAGCGATAATTTTTATATCTTTATTTGATTTGAAAACATTCACTTATATTTCTTTGAAGAAACAATTAACTACAATTGTAAGTGATCCAGTTTTACTTTTTATAAATGAAAAATTTATTTTCAATATAAAAAAAAAACTACAAGTAATATTTAAAAATAAAGAAAAAAATTTACTACAGTTATAATTGTTATGTCTTTATTTGATGATATCTAAATTATTTTTAATATTTTAAAAACATTATTATTAATGTTTTTTTAAAGACAATTGTAAAAATGTTTACTTTTCTTTCTTCACATTAAGATTTTTGATTTTTTGGGTTCATATTGAAGCCAGAATAATTATCTGTCTTGTTCATTTTTTTCGGAATTTTCGTGGGTTGTTTTTTTTAGATAATTGATGGCAAAGTTGACAACTTTAACACGTAGGTATAGGGACTGAACACATATTTTCTCCTGTAGCTCAAAAACTTTCTGTACGATTTTCCTTAATTTACTATCAGCTTGTAGTTTATTATAATACGGATTTTTTAAGCCCTCAACGATCAGTTTCGTCGGTTGATTTAACAGATATTCAATTGTCAAAATCGAAATTTTCTATCATTAGCGGTCATTCTCTCTCTTTTATTCGTCGTGCTGTTTCATGTTTCTTGGCTATGGTAGTATGTGTGTGTCTATCCAGATAGACTACATACACATATACTACCAAGAACTTGTCAGTATAGTGAATATATTTTGGACAGAGGGGCACTGAAAATATTTTTGATAACCGTGTGTAGATGCGCACCCTCTTGGGCCCAAACTTTGTTCACTGATGCGATTTACATTCAACCTTAAAAGATATCTAATATTCGAAAAATTATTCACTAACCTATTTCAAAATAAAAAAAAAAATATAACAAAAATAAAAGAAAACAATTTACTACAGTTATAATTTTTAGTGTTCCGTAGGACACTTATGTTTTCGCTTTTCTGTGACTTTTTGTTATTTTGAGATAAAATGTGAAGTTCTGAATCGAATTGGCTTCTGAAATGCTCATTTTGTGCAATTTTTTTGCCCAAAAGCAATCGTCATATTTATTTTCAATTTTGGGGCCTTATTAGATTTAATATTCCCATTTTTTGACAGGGTCCAATTCCAAATATTGACCAATCAATTCCGGCAATGTTTTAATCGACGACGCTTTATCTGTAGACTCTACGATATTTTTTTCAAATTTTTCGGTCGTTTATTTTTTTTTTTATTCAACGAAATGTAGTGTCACAAATCGTTTTTTCGCGATATTTTTCGAACCGCTGAACTGAATTAGTCGATGTTAGAACAAATTTAGGTTTTTTTTTTTTCCAAAACCAATTATGATATTTTTTTCTACTTTTTGGGCCATATTATATTTTATATTCCCATTTTTCGACAGGGCCCAATTTCAAATATTGACCAATCAATTCCAAAAAAGTTTTAATCGACGACGCTTCATCTGTAGACTCTACGATATTTTTTTCAAATTTTTCGGTCGTTTATTTTTTTTTTTATT
>MKYW01000313.1:54063-71781 GCA_015776835.1 Aphidius ervi | reverse complement strand
TGACTAATGAAAGATGAATAATTTACCGTGCAATCAACATAAAATATATTTAATAAATAAAAAGAACAATACATTTGTCTTGAAAAGAAAAATAAAAATGTGCAAAGTAAGCAAAAAATAAAAAGCTATGCATGATTAAGACAATGGATCTACAAGGACCGCGCGTGCTTGCCGTACGTCATGGATCATGGGTTTCGATGCCCCGTTCAAGTTATTGTCTTCACGTTGGACGTGATTTATATTATTTTAGAAAAATAAAAAATATAGTTGACTTTAATTTTTTGATGACTCTCCATTTTTTTATCTTTGAATACATTCTACGAGAATCATTTTTTTGTAATTTCATGTTGAATTAATATTCAAGTTGCAAAACTGAATGATGACGTCAGCTTACAGTCTGATGTTAATATTGAAAAAGAGATGAATAATAATAATAACTTGTATACAGTGTTATTTTCAGGAGTCAATCGAAAATAGAGAATATTTTTGGAAATTTCTGGAAAAATTTTATTGCATATTTGGTTGACTCCCAAAACTTGGTCAAATCTACTCCATCATCAGTCGGTCAAGTAGGAATCTTCATTACCGACCGCGATGACAGTTTCGTGTGTCAACCAAATATACAATGAAATTGTTTTTATTTTCATTTTAATTTTTTCTGTTTTTTCATTAATTTCTTATAGTAAATTTTCTTACAATTACGGAAAAAAGGGTGTCACGTGTTAGCCTCGTTAAAGAATCATCTTCCTAGGCATAATTGCTTTCGACAAAAAAAATTAAAAAATGAAACAAGAAATTTTTTTTTTCTTTTTTCTCAGAAACTATTCCACCTAGAGGGATAATTTTTTAACGTGGCTCTAGAGTTCTCAAAAACGCTTTTTGTGATTCCAAGATGAAGTCTATACGATGATTATATCAAGAGTCATCAAATTTATAGTTTTTGCAATATGTGCTTTTTACACGATATCGTCTCAATAACATAATCCGAGCGAAGTTATGTTAGGCCTCTAAGAAACGACCTTCCAATACCTTTCATCCACCTACATAATTACTTTCGAATTATTCATACTTTATAATAAAAAAAAACTGAAAACAAAAAAAAAACGGTTTTTTGTTTTTTTTTCTCAAAAACTATGAACCGTAGAGAGATAATTTTATGAAAAAATAAATTTTATTTGAGACGCATTTTTTGAGCTATTCACGAGAACGTTGCGACCATTCCATCAAGAGTTACCGAAATGGCCATTTTTGAGAATCCCCTAAAACTGCCTTAAGACCGTAAGTAATAAATCCATTCTTCAGTCTTTATGTTGAATTGAAAAAACTCTTAGTAAGCTACTTATATATTTTCATGAAAAAATATAAATTCATATTGTCAATAAGGATGTAAATAATTATGCTGATATGAAAGTAACACAAAATCGACATAATGGTCATTTCAGTGTGAAATTAAAAATATTGAGAGCAGTGAAACTATTGCAAGCTTATTAGCATTGCGTATTCATTGATTGGCTAAAATTTTATGTTTAAATAACAAAATCAATTATTATACGTCAAATTTTTTCTATATGTATGGACCCTAGATTTTAAGTTTCACAATGATACCGGTTGGACCAAAGTATGGGCCTGAATATATATTTTTTGGGCCTTGTATATGTAGAGTCGGTATTATCAGAGTAACGCCAATAGCGGTTCAGGTCCACCATATCGTGCTTTTTGTATGGAGTGGGATATAGAATATACGACACTTCTGGGGCAGCTTGTCGCCTTTGGCACCATTCTACTTAATCAGAATTTTTCTCAATACTTTCTCAAGTTTTGGTAAATAAACAAAACGGGAAAATTTACTCAATAATTCATCATATAAATATTCTCAATTTATTTCGTTTTTCAATTAATACAAAATATTAAACATATTAATTTTAGAATTAAAAATAAATATTAAACTTTGTAGAAATATATCACAAATAGAAGTAAATATTAACTTTAGTCAAAAGAATAAAATAAAAATAAATATTAAATTCAGTCAAAAGAATAAATTTATGATTAAACTTTAAAAATAAAGAAAAAATAAATATTAAAATTATATTTTTTCTCCAACAAAGAAAGAAAAATAAAATGTAAAATAAAATGTAAAATAAAATACGATTTTTCCTAAAAAAAGAAAAAAGACAACCAGTTGGCAACAGGCCCTGAAACTGTTAACATACAAAGTAATTTTCGTTCAATAAATTTAGTTATTTAGTGATTTTAAACTTCTGGTGTTTTCATTTGTATGTAAACCCCACAATATGGAGTTGTAAGTGACCTCTATCGGTATATAGAAGTAAGGTCGTCTTCCCCCACGAAAGAACATATATCCTAGATATACGCCATTTTGATATATCCTGGATATATGACGGATGTATTTTTTAAGAATATACTAGTTGCGCACTCTTGGATATATCCAGGATATATATTTTTTTACTTGAAAAAGTATTGCTTCATCTTAAGTAAGTGTGCGCCGTTTTTATATTTTTCCATTTTGCGTTCATATGTCACCCTCCGAGTACTACAACTTTTACTTCAAGTATTTTTCAAATTAAGGCATATTTTTCGAGAAAAATCAATTTGTAGATAAAAATCGGAGAGTATATCGTAGTGAGGTTCCGTATTATTATTATTATTATTATTATTATTATTATTAGCGGCCCATACGTGATTTACGTGTATTATTAAAACTGACAGACGTGAATTTTTTTGTTATTGCAAAGTGGGTGCAGTGGGTAAAAAAAGATAAAAGTTCTGCGTGAAAGAGATTGGACTTCGTATGAAGGAAAGATATAAATATGGAAGACAAATAATTAGTTTTTTTAGGACAGAATTCTTTCTCTAAATCGAATAAATTGATTGGACAACATTCCATACTATAATTGTATGATTGATGATGTGCTTTACGGGGCTTTCTAACATACTTGATAGCGAGACTCTATCACCCTTCAGCTTCTTTATTTTACGACTGCAAAATTAAATAGTCTGTTGTGGGTTATATTTAAAATTAATCGGAATTTTTTCAATGGATACAGGTCAAGACAATACGAAAAGCCGTTGTCAAGGTCCACTTTATATCTTTTACAAAGCTTTTCTAATTGTATGGATTGTCTTTGGTCTGGGTTACATGGTTATGATTATAACTTTCATAACACGTGGGATGAGAAGTAAACAAATTGCACGTCTCGAACATAAGCTAGCAATGAATTTGAAGCAGACACAAACCAAGATATGGGGAGAATTCAACAAAGAAGTCAGCTATTTAAGACGCGTCTTCAACGAATTACAACTATCTCGAGTGAAGGTGAATAAACGAAGATTAACTAGACACTACATGCTTATAACTAGAAATTATATAATGTCCTGATGAAAGTATATTTACGGCCTTGGAGTCAGTTCCTTAACTTCTTCTTGATTATCAACGGAATGGTTGGAAGTATTATCACAGTACAGTATAATCTCTCTATAGTGACATCGTCGGGGCTCAAATTCTTGGAATTTATTATAGAGAGCAAAAATTCTCCTACGCTCACGCTCGTTGTCACTATAGAGAATGTCACTATAGAGAGATTATACTGTAGTTAGACCAAAAAGTTTGAGACAACATGGTAGAGGCATTTTTTTTTCTTTTCGATAAAGCTTTTTTATTGCATTAGTTCGTGGATTTATAAGTATAGTATTCCAAAATTCAACAAAAATCTTTTAAAACATTATGATATTTGATATTTTAACAGTGCTGTTTAACATCCGTTTCCCTCAATAAATTTCGTTCAATCACTCTGTAAACTCAGTTATTATAGCAAAAAATATACTTCTGAGAGAATATTCATGTTTCTTTGAACATACATCTGTAAATCTATTTCGGTATTATAATCTTTGACCCTTTGAGTTAACCATTTTTGTTGAATTTTTTTCTTCCTGTAAAAAATTTACATAAGGATATTAATATATTTATTGATTATTCACTGTAATAATGATTGTTTCACTTTTATTTCAGAGAGTTTATGTAAATAAATTTGATTTTAAAGCTCCACTTCGCAAATCTTCAAGAAGCAACAGCTTTCCTGACCTCAGGGAACTTATTTACGGTGGTTTGACTCTACTTGTACCATCTCATCCCCGACGTCGGGCTAATAGTGAGGTTGTTCCAACTGTAAGTTTCTTTTTTAATAAACTTCTTTATTTGTTACGTAGTTTTCAATCGTTTTCGAGAAGAATTTTTTTTAGTATCAATACAATAAATACATAAAGTGCAAGTTGTCTATTTTTTCAGAAAGTTTTAATTTCTTATGGTTCTTGCTTTTTTCGGCGATGATTTACAATTACTGGATTATTCAATTTTATTTCTTTATGCACTATAAAACAATAAGCGGTGTTATTTTATTATTCTTCCAAAACTTCTGTGAACTAGTTTATAACATCTTTCTAAATATTAACTTAATTTCAGAAAGAAACTTTTTGCTTTATGACCTAACGAGTTGTCGATTGAAAGACGAATGTTTCGGTTCAAAATTATTTGTCGTAGTTCATAACTGACCAAATCTAAGCCTAAAACAATATGTTTTTGTCTCAATCATCTTTTGTTTTGATTAAAGAAATAACCATTTTAGTTCATTTTTATTGAGGACTGAATCATTTTTAATCAAGAAAAGAAACCAATTCTAGTTCAAGTCACAAATTGCACTCTCCAGGATACCCAAAATGTTGAATCCCACCCATGCCTCTGACAAACGATGCACAAAAATTTTGTCTCATCCTTTGTGATTGCTGAAACCTTTGCACATCGCTCACCATCTATGTATCAAAGCTTTGTCCAATCACAAGTGATAAGCTAAACCTTTGCCCATCACTGGCTATTTGTGTGTGAGAAATTCGACTATCTGAGTTTCGTAGGTATAGAAATTATACAAATTTTGCATGCCTTCGTTAGTATAAGATGCAGCTAATAGCAAAATATATACATGGAACCAAAGCAGCATCCTGGGCACCTTTGAATAATGACAAACCACTCGACTACAGTCTCGTTACACTACACGGAGAGAATTTTCCCTTTATAATTAAGTGAAGAAAACTTGAATAATTTCGGGAATATCACGAACGAATGGAGCCTATCGACATTCCCTTTATATTTACGTTTGGATCACGTAAATTTTACAGGAGTCTCCTTTGAAACATCAACAGACAGTGAAAGAAAATAAAAATTTATTTTTACGGGAATTTCACCTAAAATTTAGAGTGCAATCACGGGAAACTTTCATGAACGCCCCCATGATATATGTATTTTTATTTTTTTTTTTGAATATAAAACTCGGCCAAGACTTCCAAAAATTTAATAATTTTATAAAAAAAAAAATTTTTTTAATCGTTTAAACAATTTAATTTTATATTTATATAATTGATGATTTATTTGACTGAAGAAACTACACCATAAAAACTCGACATCACCAGGACTTGAACACGGTGTCTCTTAGTTGAAACACCAGAGCCTTACTTCCTTAACCATAGCAGCGACAATTAGGGATGGAGAAAATTTGTTTTACTTGAATTTACATTATAATCATGGCAATCCAAGAATCAACCGACACCTGGCCGACATAAAATTTTATTTGTTTCATTAACCCCGGAATATATTTTAATAATTTATAAAAAAAAATATATATATATAAATAACTAATACTATTTTTTTTATATTTGCAGGAGAATTCACCGATTTTTTACATGTAATTCCCGTAATTTTTTGAGAACATCTATACGATAAATATTTACGGCAGGGTCACTCAAAAAATTACGGGAATATCACGTAAAAACTCAGGTAAATCTCCCGCGAGTATAAAATAATATTGTATTTTTTTAATTTTGAAGGTCATGCATGTATCGATCAGAACAATTCAGAGAATTCCTTAATAAAGTTCGTTCTTTTGCATCAAAAAATTCGGTAATAACGGTAAGAAGTTCAGTTTTTCCCGGAATAATTAAAGGAAATTACCGTATTTATAAAAAACCGAAAATTTTACTTCAATGTCATCAAAAATATTCATGAAATCACAAGAATATTTGAGGACACTCCCGTGAAAATTTCGTGAACGTTGTTACGTCTGACCATTTCGGGAAATTCCCTTAATTGTAAAGGGAAAATTCTCTCCGTGTACGCTGTCAGATTAGTTTCGATTATAGCCTCGACTTTGGTCTAGTTCTCTGTTATTATTCCAACGTGCTCAGAAAGCAGTTGTTCTCTACTTATTCAAATGGCTGATTGTCAATAGCTAAGGATTTATCGGTTTTCATATTTATTTTTATTTTCATATTTATATTGCTCAATTCAGATTTCGTTATTCCATTAAAAAATTCAGCCTCTATTCTTGACAATCAACTTCATGAAAGGTATACTCTAGCTATTGGCCGCATCATTATACAGGATGTCTCGTAAGTCGCGCATGGAGGTATACCTCGAGATTTTACGTGAAATTTTAAATAGTAGATGTTGTTGAATTTTGGGTCTACGACGCTTTGTGCCTGAGTTATTAACGTTTTAAGTTGACCAATCAATCCACGTGTGTTTACGCGCCATGGATTGAATTGTTTTTGTTTTTTTAATTAATTTAAAATTCGAACGCAAGATGTAGCTAAATCATAAATTCGCTGGAAGAATGCGCAGCTGCAAACTCACACACACAGCACTCACACTAATCATGACAAAATAATCATTTTTAATTCAAAATCACATTCATATTTTTGATCACATTATGTGATTTATTTATTGATCACATTTTAGTTTAAAAACACTTTTATATTTTTTTTGATTACATTATGTGATTTATTTATTGATCACATTGATAGAATAATCACATAATGTGATCAAAAAAATATAAAAGTGTTTTTAAATTAAAATGTGATCAATAAATAAATCACATAATGTGATCAAAAATATAAATGTGATTTTAAATTAAAAATGATTTTGTCATGATTAGTGTGAGTGCTGTGTGTGTGAGTTTGCAGCTGCGCATTCATCTAGCGAATTTATGATTTAGCTCTATCTGGCGTTCGAATTTTGAATTAATTAAAAAAAACAAAAACAATTTAATCCATGGCGCGTAAACACACACGTGGATTCAGACGCCATAATGATAATAATTATCGACGCTCGATTCTGATTGGTCAACTTAAAACGTTAATAACTCAGGCACAAAGCGTCGTAGAACCAAAATTTAACAACATGTACTATTTAAAATTTCACGTAAAATCTCGTGGTATACCTCCATGCGCGACTTACGAGACATCCCGTATAACTAAATTTTTTGGAATCAAATTTGATTTTACTGGAGTCAAACGAATCAATCTCCAAAACCCTCTCTGCTCATTTTAATAATGGAGTAGTTTCCAGAAATACATTAATCAAGCTCACTCAAAATTATAAATTTTGACTTTATTCAGATTAATCCTGTCAGAGCTCGAGTAGTGTCTGAGACCGATCTTCAAAGAATTGACAAGGCAGCAACGTTTGCTACTCATGCAATAGTTCAACCCGCCGAACTCTTGGCACGGTTAGTCAACATCTTGGGCTATATTCCGCCTTCTTCCATCGATGATGAACCGACATTAGATAACTCCTTACCAGGACTGCAAGGATTCAGCAATGAAGAAATTTTATCAAATGAGTTTAACAACAACTGGAAAGTTGGTTCTGATCAACTGTCATTCAGAAAGCCACGATCTCGAGCCGCAAGTGAAGTCCATTTGAAACCGAAATTCGATCGTGGTACATGTGAAAATCATGAGTGGACATGGTCTGGACCAGCTGCTTCCAGAAAAATTGATGAAATCATCAGACGTCGACAAAATGACAACAAAGAGTCCAAGGATTCAAAGTCTTTATTCCCAGCATTCAATATACCAAAATCTGTTTCGTTATCGAAATGGATTAAGCACCTGTCATCTAATAAAAAAGAAAGCCGAACGCGAAATTCAGTTTCTGTTGGTGATTTGGAACATGGTGATGAAAACTATCTATCGACTATAAATAATGTGAATGAAAGATCAACATATTTTACCCATACGGGAGCTAACCTTTCATGTTCATTAGAAAATAGTAATTTACTTGAAGAAACTTCAGTAGCTGATTTTCTGAGAGCTATGACTGCTCTTCATACTCAAGTTGGTGTAGTGCCTAGTGATTACGTGAAAAAACCTCAAAGAAAAATGGGTACAGCTTCTTTGACTCCTCCAAAACTTCCAAGCTTGTTGTCACTTTTTTCACCTCCTACCGATTTTTCAACTTCTATTGATGATAAACATGTTGATAAATCTTTTAATTATGAACGTAAATTTAGTTCAAAAATTGTAGAGGAAACTAGGAATTTGCCGACAGGTGGTCGCATAAGCAGTATCATACACACTAATAAAATAAAAAATCGAAGATTTTCTTTAAGACCTGTAGAAACACTTTCAGAAAGGATACCACAAGTTCCACCGTATCTATCTGACTATCGATATGACTCAAAGAATCCTACTCCAACTTTTACCACTAGTTTCTCATTTGAAAGTCCAAAAAAACCTTTAGTCAATGAAGAAAGTATTCCAGGTATTTCTTCGCCAATTGTGACTTCAGGCAGACCAAGGTTTTCTCTTCGACCAGAGCAATTCGTTGGACAATTACCCTCAAATATTATTGGATCAAAAGGCATACAAAAATGGCGAGCTGGAATGTTAAGAAAACAAATTTCTCAAAATAATCTTCAAAAAAGAGTTAGAGCATCCAGTCTAAGTGACATTAATATTGAAGGTTTGCAATCATCAGAAAGAAATATAGGAATTAGTCCACTTGCTGTAAACGATCATGTTAGAACCTTCGAGATATCAAAAGATAACAAAAGTTTAAAAACTGTCACAATTGTTTCACCGAAAAACCTAACGTCTGACTTGAGTATTGATATTGAGAGCCAGAAAAATCATATTTCTGATGGTGCAGAAAATATCATCAGTACACCGAATGATTTCGGATTTTTAAAAGAAAGAAAAAGTATTAGAGATGTACCGAAGTTGAAAAAAGAATTCATATCGGATACAAGAAGCAGTGAATCTCATTCGGGAATGAATACATATAAATAAATAAAAACTAATGTAAGCAACATATATGCTATCGAAATTTATAAAAGCACATTAAAAAAGCCTGATTCAAGAATATTCATAGAAAAATCACAAAAAGTTTCTGCTGTATCAATGAGTCTCGCGAAAAAATCGAATAACAAGAAAAAATCAATTGATACTCAAAATTTGATGTATTTGTTAATTTCTGTCAACAACAACAGTTTATTATCAAAATTTCTTGACGATAAAATGGAGATTTTTGTTTATTTGAAAAAGACTTGCAGAGAGTTTCAATTCGATAAGCCAACGGAGAATTCATTTGAACGGTGCACTATAATATTGAAGCAGCTCAAAAAGAATGATAATCTATTCAAAGGAGTTTCTATCGAAGATCCAATCTATATATAAATTTTCAACGAAATTATCGGAAAAATATGCGGATAAATCAACAACTTAAAAATTTAAAACTTTATTATCTTGGAAAAAATATTCTTGTAATAGATTTTTCAAATATCTATTCAAGCGTATGTATTCTTACATAGGTATAAAATTTCATTTGAATGTAATCAAGTACTGAGATATCTTTCATAAATTTATAAGGTCTTAAATCTTTTCGATCTTATGTATTTTTTGTGAATTTTTTACATGAATATGAACTTTTTAAAAAATGTAATAGAGTCCTAAAATGAGTTATTATATGCTGCAATCTATAATCATATTCTTCGATTTAAAACCAGTTTACTTAATATACAAAAAGAAAAAAGTTCTGTGACATATAATTTTTGTTCTAGAAAATTTTTTAAATTTAAAAGAAAAAAAAAGTATTATTGGAGATGGAAAAGAAAAACGTAATGATTCGTGAACCATAATAATTCTGAAATCTAACGATGTTACGTGCCAGGTTTCGGTGTTTATAATATTTCATTGGACTTTTTAATATATTAATTCCAATAATCTGGTAGTGAACGTTCATATTCTGCTTATATTGTTATTACCTACGGGCTAACGTGATAGGTAGATTGATTTATGTTGTATGAATACTTTAAGACAATTGTACTGAGGTATTGATACGACATTAATTGTAGATGTTTATGTCTCGTAGATACACGTAAGTGATTGTGTTAAATAAGAAAGAATACCCTGAATGAATATTGAAATATGGTAGTTGAGGGAATAATTATAACTCTCTAAATTTAATCGATATTATTTTATACTCGGAAGCTGTGTCTTTATTTATTCGTAGTTCTCTTTTAGTGTAATGATGTTGTTATATTAATTGATCATGCACAAAAAAAACGAAAACATATATATCTATATACATTCAATTGAAAACAAATAAAAGATAAAAAACACTAACCATTTCATTTGCCCTTTCATTATTATTACAATCTAAAATAAAATCATTTTATTCACAAAAATAAAAAATACATACAGTACACTCTCTTTATAAGAAATTTTTTATAAGCCAGTCTCGGCGAAATTCATGAAACTTGCGCCCCCACCATGCTACTCACTTCCGAGAATAAAAATTTAGTTTCGTTCTCTATTTATAAGCAAGTCTCAGCGAAGCCTAAAAAATCAAGATATATGTAAATAAATGAACAATTTACTCATTAATTTATTAACGAATATGATTATTATTAATAATTTTTTTTTGTTTTTATTGATTTATACATATCATTCATTTTAATACATATTTTATAATTTTAATCAGTCACATATATGTTTATAACTAAATAAGTATGTATCAAAAATTGCAATACTTTTTTGTCAAATATTGAGTTTTTTTTTTAAATTTTTTTTTAAACTTTTTAATGAATATAATGAAAGTTAAATTAATATATAAATATTATTATTAATATTTGTATTATTATTTGTACTTTTTTTTTTTTTGTACTTGTAACATTTTTGATTATAATACTAATTACATATAATATTTTTTTCTCAAATACATATTAATATTTTTTTAGAATTTTGTTTTAAACGTTTTAATATTATTTTATTAAATAAGTATAATGTTTTAATAATATTTTATTAAGATAAGTGTAATGAAAGTTCAATTAATTCGGAGGTTAGATTGACAACACAGAATTAAAAATTTCAATATAAAACAGTGGCTTGTAAATAGAGAAGAGAATTAATGTACCGTAATACGAACGAAGGGGAAATGAGTCGGAGAGTGGGAGTATAGGTCTACCGAGAAATTGCCTCTCCTCTTACCCATTGCCTATCTTATAAAAAGAGTGTACTGTATATATATCTCTTCAAATAGAAAAAAACTGATCGATTTGGTATAACAAATATTGATGAATATATTAGTGATGAAACTGGTTATGTTGATGTGATTGATAGCATAAGTGTTAAACATTTATATCAATTTTTTTTATGTTTCATAAATATTTTACGAAAAGTAGTAGTAGAAATATTTTTTGAATAAGATTTGCTTGCAGTGAAAAATGACCGTTTTGTTTGAAATTCATGGTATTTTATTAAATTAAAAAAATAATAGAATAAATTGAAATTAAGATTTAAAACTTAAAGGATATTATAATATTCAGGTGTGGTCTGAATAATAGAATCATAATTCCACGGAAATCACAATAAAAATAATCTTCTTACAACATTGACCTGCAGTGAAAAATGCCAAATTTTGTTGAGAACTCGTGACGAATGATAAGATAAATGAAAATAATTGAAATTGAGCTTTGAAACTTTGGAAAATAATTATATTTAGGTGTTGTCTTAATAAAAAAGTCATGCCTCAATAAAAAATGTATTTGGAAATTATTTTTTATGGGCATGCCTTGCAGTAAAAAATGTCGAATTCCGTTTGCAATTCGTGTGGAATTACCAAATATTTAGAAAAATAAAAATAACCTACAATAAGCTTTAAAACTTTAAAGATAATAATTTAAAGGTGTTTTTTCAATAAACAAAGCATAATCGCTTGGGAACTGAATTTAAAAATATTTTTATGATAACCTTTGCCTGCAGAGGCAAATGCCAGTTTTGTTTGCAATTCATGGCAAATTACAAAATTAAAAAAAAAATTAAAATTGAGCTATGATACTCGAAAAAGTATCATATTCAGGTGTTATTTTTTTGATAATGGAGTTATAATTTCTAAAAAATTGTATTGAAAAGTATTCTTTTTATACTCATGACGTGCAAAAAAAAATGCCAAATTTCGTTCAGAATTTGTGGCGAATTATGTAATAAAATAAAATTGAATAAATTAAAATGAGGATCGACTTTGAAGATAATAATATTTAGGTGTTGTCTTGATATTAGTGTCATGACCTTACGAAAATTGCATGATAAAATATTTTTTTAATGAGTTTTTTCTGCGGCGAAAAATGCCAGTATTGCTTGCAAGGTATCGCTAATTATAATATTAAATCAAAAAAAAAATCTTGTAACGTTTGCTGGGGCGTGTGGCCCGCGTTACCGTTGAAAATTCAAAATTTTCAATACTCTGGCTAGGGCCATCTTTCATTTTATCTGTTGAATGATTTTTAATAGTTCATCAACGATAAAATCATTTAAGAATTTCGATTTTAACGATACATTTTTTTTGATTTTTTTCGAATTTAATTTTTTTTTTTTTTTTTTCGTTTGAATTACGTAGAGTTAAGGCAAGCTATAAGTTTTGTTAGAATCAACGGGATGACTTCAAATTACGCTCAAAAAACGCAGATTTTAATAATCGATTTTTTTCTATTTTTGAAAAAAGAATGGCAAAAATATTTCAAAAAATCGATTTTTTATTATTTTATGAAAACTATAAATTTTTTTGTAAAAAGTTTGGAATAAAAGTTGTAGAACTTTACCACACATACTTTTTAAATCTTATACAAAATATCTATGACGATTTTGTCAAAAGTTAGAGCTTTTTTAAAAAATCACTAGAAAACTAGGCAAGCCATAACTTTTGATAAAATTGTATTAGAGACTTCGTATTAGACTTCAACAACGCATCTTTTAAAACTCCATCACCTTTCATAAGAAAAAGCATGATCTGTTCAGTTACTTTTTTTTTTTCTTTCTAAAAACTAAATTTAAAAAAAAAAAAAATCGGTTTTTTTTTCAATTTTTTATAAAAAATGTGATTCGTAGATCAAAATTTATTCAGAGAAGCGATAGATTTTTTGAATACGCATGTTTTAAGCCTAATACGAAGTCTCTATCTTCATTTAATCACGAGTTATAGTTTGCCTAAAAAATGAAAATGGCACAAGCTATAACTTAAAATAGAGTAGTAGCAGAGGTTTCATATTAGATTCAAAAAATTGTTTTTGAAATTTCTGGGACTCTTTTGAATATATTATTCGTACGAATAGTATTTTTCGTGAAAAAAAAAAAAATGGCTGAGTAAATGATGATTTTTTTTATTAAGAGCGATAGAATTTCTAGAGACGCTTCTTTTAGGCCTAGTCCGAAGTCTTTACGACAATTAGTTCGGAAGTTATGAACGTTTTTTTTTTTTGGGGGATAAATCCAATACTACGGCTAAGTCTTTTTCGGCTCCTAGCCTCCGTAATTAATAGTACTGAAATTGAGCTTTATAACTTGGAGGATAATAACAATTAGGTGTTATCTTGATAGTATAGAAATAATCTTACAGAAATTGCATTGAGAAATATTTTTTTTAAAGGCTTGACCTGCAGTAAAAAATGTAGAATTCCGTAAGCAATTTATGGTAAATTATAACATTCTGAAGAAATAAAAATGAAGGATATTAAGTTTTAAAACTTAAAGAAAAATAATGTTTCAGTGTCTTCTTAATAATAAAGTGATGATATCTCACGGAAATTACATTCAAACATATTTTTTTTATAAGTATGACTTTAGTAAAGAATGACAACTTTCGTTTGCAATGAATAGTCAATTTTCAAATTCAAACCGAATCAAAATAATTAGTATCCAACTTCCAAACTTTGAGAATGATGATATCGAAGTGTAGTCTTGATAAAAGTTATAATCTTAGAAAAGTCGCCTTTAGAAATATTTTTTTTCCAGTTTTCGACTTGCGCCAAACAATGCAGAAGTTAATTCAAGATTTATGGTAAATTATGAAATTCAAAAAAATGAATGACGAATAGATGGACGTTGGTGTTAACTTGATGAAACTTAGAAAAAATAAGAAGCCCTGTGGTCTAAAGGTCAAAGCGTTTGTCTGGTAAGCAAAAGACCCGGGTTTGATTCCCGGCGGGGGAACTTCTTATTTTTTCTAAGTTTCTGGTTTCATTAAAAAGAAATAGAAATTGTTGATATTAAAAATTAGAAACTTGAAGTAATACAATATTTCGGTTTGGTCTTAGTAATAAATTCATAATCTCACGAAAATTGCATTCAATCAATTAATAGGACTGAAATTAAGGTGCATAAAATGTAGAGACAATTTTTTGAGATTCATCTACAACAGCAGTACGTACGACTATATAAATTTTACTGAAACTTGGCTTCGAAACTACAATTATAGTGGGGAATATTTTTACCTCAATGTATATCACGTTACTCGTGCTGATCGTGATCGTTATCAGCAATCGTCTAGTGGTGGATGTTTAATTACATCAGTATCTTCTTACTGATATAGAATTTTCAGCTGACACTAAAAATGAGTGTAGACGTGTTGATTAGAGATGACACGATAATCGATAATATCGCGACAAGACGATACGATAATGACAACAACGATACGATAATGCCATCATTTATCGTATCGTCGTCACGACACGATACTATATTTGACTGACGATAACCAATAAAATTATCACGTTATCGCGATAATATCGGAAAAATATACATTTAAATTCAAGCTAAATTGTCTTGTTTATAATAAGGAAAGAAGAATAAACACTTAAGTTCATAGACCTTCAATTTGTTAAACTCCACACTATTTCATAATTGAAAAAAAAATAGATATTGCAACATATAATATCAAGAGGCACGGTAATGCTTCATGTCAAGTATGAGAAAAAAAAAGTGGGGAAACGCGAATAACTACCGTGCCTACCCGAGATGAAAAAATTTTGTATTCGAGAGGTATTTTTACTCTTTCTGAGTCTTCAAATAGTATTCGGTGATAATTCCCGATAGTTGTCGATGTTTCAAATGTATTTCGCGATATTTACATGAAGAGGACGAATACTCTCTGTCGCGAACGCTTATCCCTGATTTGTATTTCTTGATATTCGAGTATTTCAAATGTATTCGAGAGTATTCGTGACATCTTCTGGACTTAGAAAAATTGAACATATTTTTTCATCTAAGATAAAAAGTCTTGAGATGAAAGATTGTCACTTGGAATAATTAATTGAAATAACTATTGGCAAATGTATCTAAGGAAAGGACGAAATCAAATAACACAATTATAGTAACATTACAAGGCCTTTTTGAAATTTTTAAATCAATTAAATTCGTGTAGATTGCCTCGTAACTTATGTTAACGAAAATTCTTCAATTTGCAGCTTGTAAAATTGGTATCGCTTGTTAAGGCATAGGCTTAGTAATGAGGAAGTCGTAGGATCGATCCCGGGTAGAAACTGAACTTATGTAAAAAAATAAGACATCCAAGAAGATATCAAATACAATTGTATTTTCCAGTTCTTGTGACCACGAATATAATTATATTTTTTAAGTTTTGCGACCGTGAATACTATCGTATTTCTTTAGTTCTGTTGTCGAATACAATTGTTCCTCTCACGAATATCTTTGAAAGACTAAAGATTGTATTCGAAATGTATTTTTAATGGCGCTGAGAAAGATAATATGGAATATCGAATACAATTCTCTCTTGCTGAAATACTTCGATTTTTTCATCTCGGGTATGTATAAGCGACATAGAGCCCTCACCCTCCAAAATCTTCACGCTTCTAGTAATTATAAGCAGGCTCGAGAAGTTCGTCTGTTATTTCAGATCGCCGAAAAAACCATGGCAACATGGTGAAATATAGTTAGAAAAAAAGACGATCTGAACCTCGTACATCGAAAAAATGGCCTCAAAAAATGGCCTTTTTAAAAAGGCCTTATTTTTTTTGGCCTCTTAAAAATGGCCTTTTAAAATAAGCCTTATTTGTTTTGGCTTCTCAAAAATGGCCTTTTCTTTGGCCTCTTAAAAATGGCCTTTTTTTTGGCCTCTTAAAAATGGCCTTTTAAAAAAAGCCTTATTTTTTGAGGGAGGAGAATTTCTTTGGGAGAGAGAATTTCTTTGGGCCAAAAACATAAGACCTTTTTTAAAAGGCTAAAAAAAATAAGGCCTTTTTAAAAGGCCATTTTTAAGAGACCAAAAAAAATAAGGCCTTTTTAAGAGGCCATTTTTAAGAGGCCAATAAAAATGAGGCCTTTTTTAAAAGGCCATTTTTTGAGGCCATTTTTCCGATGTACGAGGTTCAGATCGTCTTTTTTTCTAACTATATTTTACCATGTTGCTATGGTATTTTCGGCGATCTGAAATAACAAACGAACTTCCCGAGCCTGATTAAGTAAAAAAATTCGGTAAGATAGAAAAATTCTGTTTTGAATTGATCCCATAAATCGATATCAAGCTTTTTAATGAAAAAAAATCGAAATTTTTAGATGTATACTTTTTCTTAAACAATAACATCAAATTAAGAAGTTTGCGTTTTTGCTAAAATTTCATCGTTTTTCAAAACTCCAGAGCAATCTTACAACTCTCCAAAAATTAAGATTTATGTTTTCAAAGTCCAGATCAATATTGACAAAATTATGAAATAAAATTCAGAAAGGAAATAGTAGATGGTGTGAATAACCCTTTATTCACATTAGTATTTAATATCGCATCGATGGTGCGCGCACCATATGTTGTTGGGTTAATATTTAATAATGATGCTTTAAGCTATGTTTCCACTTGCAAGTATTTCATATTGTTTCAAAAGGAAAATCTGACTTATTCAAAAAGAAAAATTCAATTGATGTTTTATTATTATAGCATAAATAATGAATTAATTTGTCAACGTATAAAAAAAAAATCTATTATAATTAAAACTTTACAAAAAGATGTGATATCATAACAAAAAAAAAAAACAGTTTTTTCTACAAAAAAAAGCTCCAAGTATTCGAAATCTTTTAGCTGTTTATTTTTTCAATACAAAAAGATGTAGTACCAAAAAAGTCAAGAATTAAATATATTTTAAATGCATATAAATCAGTCTTGACTGTTGACAAAATTTTAAACTTGACCCCACCTTTTTTTCACAATTTAAACATCATATTTATATAGGTATATGTTGAACCTGCAGGTGGGGTCAAGTTCAAAATTTTGTCAACAGTCAAGACTGAATTATATGCATTCAAAATATATTTAATTCTTGACTTTTTTGGTACAGTATAATCTTTCTATAGTGATAACGAGCGTGAGCGTAGGAGAATTCTTTCCCCCACTACAGAATGTCCCATCTGTGTTGGTGTATATCGGTGTGTATATTAGTGTATGTGTGTGACGTGTGTATATTCTTTCTCATTTTATTAGTTTATCCGCCGCGCTCACTCAATTCCCCTTGACGCAGAAGTGGGAGACGCTCTCTATAATAAATTCCAAGAATTTGAGCCCCGACGATGTCACTATAGAGAGATTATACTGTA
>MKYW01000312.1:13572-31498 GCA_015776835.1 Aphidius ervi | reverse complement strand
AGTGACATTCTCTATAGTAACATCGAGCGTCAGCGTAGGAGAATTTTTTCCCCCACTACAGAATGTCCCTACCTGTGTTGGCGTATATCGGTGTGTATATCAGTGTGTGAGTGTGACGTATGTATATTCTTTCTCATTTTATTACTTTATCCGTCGCACTCACTCAATTCCCCCCGACGCGAGAGTGGGAGACGCTCTTTATAATAAATTCCGAGAATTTGAGCCCCGACGATGTCACTATAGAGAGATTATACTGTATTCCTTTTTTATATAATAATCAAGGCCAGGTTGTTTGCCGGAGTTTCCGGATGTTTTTTATTGTTATAGCAACCTAGTAATTTATTCAAATGAATAGAATAAACATTTGCTAGTTCTGAGAAGGGTAATTTTTGTTAAAGTAAGCTTAAGGGGAATGACAACCATTAATTTTGACCTAACCGTTCCCTTATTTTTACCAACAGAACCACATTCGCTACATCTGTGGGTCTGAATTGTATTCAATATTGGAACCATACTTCGGAAGATCCGGTGGTGAAATCACTTGTATTTATTCAGTAACATTCATTGAATATACCGAATTGTTCGTACATGCATTATAAACTGTTATAAAATTAGTTTACATTAGATCTCATTTTATTTAATTTTTATACAAATTTCATTCGTATCAACTATCTATATATATATCCCACCATTAGATACCCAAATGTAATATTTTTATTATTACATTTTTATTTTGTAAAATAAGTTCACCAAATAAATTTGATGAGAGAAATAATTCTTTTTATCGGTCAGAAATCATTTATTCATGATAAACATCTTTCGACGAAGGTCCACCTAATTCCTCTATAAAGGAGCAAATTTATATAAAACTTATCATGCATTTTTTATATGTTTTTCTTATCTGTGTTCATCGTTCCGATTTTAAATTTCCAAGTAGTGAGAGTTAAGTATTTTTTTAGAATACTTTAATTAGAACCCATGCAAAATTTTACAAAATTTAAGATGTTAGAATGAAAAAAAAGTTTAAATTTTGAGGATCGGTTTTCATGCATTTTCAAGAATACTTGTTTTTCCAACTAGGCAAGATAATATGATATTTTAAATTTGTCATATTGATCCATTTGTTTTTTTGAAAAAATATACAAGAATAAGTAAAAACTTATCACTCATAAGTGATGTTTCTCATAATTGAATGACTTTGTTTACAAATGTAAATAATATGCAAGAGTCATATATAAACAATATACAGTTTGAAATCGTTTCCCGAAAATGACATGCTGCCAATAAAATGATAACCAATAGAGAAGAGATTAATTATTCTAGAGCTTTGTCTTACACAGAAAATTTAGACTGTACTTTCTATATTCTAGTGGCTTACCCGAATACATCAACGTTGCTATCCTAAAAAATTATTACTTTAATTAAAATATAATTGATGAAAATATAATGAATCTCAAAAATTATGCACTTCGTATTGAGAACTAATAGTAAAATTTCCTTTGTATGTTAAGAAGAAAGGCTTCTTTATGTATTGATTCTTTTTAATTGTTATTATTTTATCGATCAAGCTATTCATAACCACAAAAAATTACAATGCTTACACTTGCAGTTTTATACTAAACACTAATTTGATAATTAATTATATGATTATGCGTTTCAAACTTATATAACTTACATTTGATTAAGTGTAAATTACTTAATTTTACAACCATTAATTATAATTATAACTTTTTATGGAAATATTTTTGACACAACAATAAAATGCCAGTTGTCAAATAAGTCCCAAAACATAACAAAAATAGCATACCCAGCGCCACCAATTTCAATTTCGAGTTTCCTCGGATAAAATATCACTGTTGGTAAAAAAAAAATTTTTTTTAGTATTTCGCAAATATAATAGTCTCAGTCAGTAGAGAATAATTTTTCAATCAATCTTATAAAATTTATTGAATGCCGAAAATTTGAACATACTAAAACTGGAGCGACCATTCACGAGGATCTTGAAATAAGCTCTGCCGACCACTGTAATGACGTTATAATATATCGAGTATCCAAGAAATTATACTCCCTCTTGGCAGCATCCGATTTCCATGGAAAACGATGATTGCCAATTCAACTGAAGGGGATTCACTCGGGCGTGGTCTCATGATTTTCTAACGTCCCAAAAAACCCACTTCAATATTGTAGCAGAAAATAATAAGTAGTCGGAAATAAAAAATAGCACATTTAGCTTCATCATTACGCGACAAAGCCCAATCAATACTAGAAAATTTATCAGATGAGAATTCAGAATAGTAACCTTCAGTATTATAACCAATTATTAGGTTAAAATCAAAACATGACCAAAGTTTCTCGACTTTGGCAAAAGGAATTGAAAAATTCACTAATTTAGTACATTATAATCTTCCAATGAAAGTACGTGACCGTATAGCATGTCTTTAATCTATTGATGAATTAACAACTCACGAATTGGATTTACCTTGCGTATAAAATAAATTGAATCTCTACATGAAGCATTTCGAAGAGCAAACAAATCATTATCTGAAACGAATTTAGTTTATAAAAATAAAAAAGAAATAGGAAATTTAAAATTGAATTTAATATTTAAACCTTATGATTATCAGTACAAGGATGAAAATAAGAATGAATATGAAAAAACTGTCGATAATAGTAATTTCGATGAAAATTATGATGATTATAATAAAGATAAAATGAATGGAGAAAAAATTATTGAAAATTAATCTGAAATTGTTTGTTTTGAATGTCGAAAATTGGGTCACTACGCGAATAATTGTGAAAAAAAATAAAAATAAACAGAATTCTGTAAACTTGTTGGAATCAATTTGTTGGGGGACAAGATGGTTCCAACTATTTTTTACTTTTATCAAATTAAAAATAAAAATGAAAATGATGAAAATTTAAAATATTCGGAATATGATATTATAATGATGAAATTAGATGTATAATGTTTATCGATACAGGCTTTGACATGGCTGTAGTTAACATCAACATAATGAATAAAAATAAAAAAAAATTTTGTGAGCCATCTAGACTCGCGGGTTTATTATGTGTAAACATCTTCGGCGTGTTTCTACGAAAAATTCCTACGAATGCGCAAAGTGGTTAAAAATGAAGTTGAATTATGAAAAAAACGGCTGTTTATCGATTATATGTCGTATAGTTATTGAAATAACGATTAATTCTCAAATTTAATAATGGCAATCAATAGAGATCGTCGGGGAGAAGAAAATGTTTTTTAAAAAATTTCGATATCTCGAATAGTTTTCGAGTTATAATATTTTTTAAAATTTCGATTTATCGATTTTTTTTTTTTTATTAATTTAATAATGGAAGTCGATTAAACTCATCAAGGAGAAAAAAAAATCGAATACAATTTTTTGATCGCGCGAATAGTTTTCGAATTATCGATATCTTTCTAATGTTAATAATAATTGTTTCATAATTGATAATATAATGGAGCTAAGTAAAAAAATATAGCTAAGTAAAAAATATAGCTAAGTAAAAAATATAGCTGAGTAAAAAATAAAGCTAAGTAAAAAAAATAGCTAAGTAAAAAATAAAGCTAAGTAAAAGATATAGCTGGTAAAATTATGTAGGTATTGTGTGTTTGGCTATAAATATAGCTAAGTAAAAAATATTGCTAAGTTAAAAATATAGCTAAGTAAAAAATATATAGCTAAGAAAAAAATATAGCTAAGTAAAAAATATAGCTAAGTTAAAAATATAGCTAAGTAAAAAACCTAGCGACCAAGTAAAATAAACTTGGATATATTCATTATTTTCGAAAAAAAAATATATATTCGTGCTTAACAATACGCGACAATCAATAATTAGCAGTTTTTTTAAAAAAAAAAACAAAAATTTCGACTTTTTTTTTGGAAAAAAAAAAATTGTATACATTTTAAAAAAAATATCGATAAAATATCGATAAAAAGTAATATATGCAGCTGAAACGTTCAACTGACTAATGTTTATGAAAAAAAAAAAAAAATTTCATTGTCTATTTACAAAAAAAAGTAAATTGTAAATAAATTTCAGTTATACCTGTTAGAATTTGTATACAATGTCATTTTTAGATTTTTTAAGGTAAAAAGTATGTGTTTTATAGTTGAATTGAAACAAAAAACAAAATGTTATGTTTAAAAATTTACAAAAAAAAAACGAAAAGTAAATTTTAAAACAATTTTGATTATGTCTGTCCAAATAGGTATATATTTTAAATTTACTTGAGATTTTTTCCAAATATAAAATAAATTGATTTTGTATTTTCATTGAATATATATTTTTTTCACTTATAAATGACATATGTCAGATATCTCCTAATTCATTAATATTCAAAATTGCCTCATGGTAACAGTTACCGACCGCTGGATAACCTATTATACTATACATAATCTACCATTGCGCTTATTATAGTAATGGAGTCAGGCTAACATCCGTCACAGGATATGACGCTCTTTTTTTGGTTTTTTCATTTCACTCCTACTGTCACCCGCGCCTAAAGATGTTTACACATCAAAAACCTTTAGTCACTATTAGAAAAAATTCATATGATTCTTACTACATCAAAAACAAAAAAAAAATTCCATTCGATAATATTAAATATCTCAACATTGAAATCAATAATATCGTCACTAATCTCGATATTATCACAGTTGATATTAAAGACAATGAAATTCTAGGGATAGATTTTTTTAAAAATAATAAAATTTTCACAGAATAAATATCTAAAAAATTCAATATTAATAACGAAATCAAAATAATCTCTATCAACCAGATAGAAGTAATAGAAATTAAAACACCAGAGATTTTATCGAATCGAGTAAAATTATCTTGAAAATTACTAACAAACGATCAAATAATAAAATGTAAAAAATTTTGGTAAATTTCAAGATTGATTTAAATAGAATAGATTAGGTCGCAATCAACAAATTGATTACAGAATAAAGGTAGCAAATGCGAAACCGATTAAACAAAACCCACGACGTATTCCATTTTATTACCAAGATCTTTTTCACGATAAATTACAGAAAATGAAACAGAATAATATAAGTTGCAGTGCTTGGTCTTCACTAGTCGTATTATTTAAAAAAAAGATGGTGATATAAGATTTTGTCCAGATTATCGCTAATGAAATGCTGCCACAATTAAAGACTCAATTCCAGTACCAATTATTGAAGGTTTACTTAACCTTACTAAGGATTCGTGCTCGTTCTCTACGATCGATTTCAAAAGCAGATATTGACAAATTCATTTCGAACCAGATGATAAAAAAAATTTGCCTTCGCAATTGGTAATTAACTATGGCAATAAGGTTCTTTCTCCAGCCTAAATAATGCTTCTGTGAATTTTATGAGAAGAATGTAGAAAGTTCTAGAAGGATTATCAGGAAAAGCATGTTTAGTGTACTTAGATGATATAATCATTCTGGGAAAAACTTTTGATGAACGTTATTTTATGATAAGTAAATGCAAACCTTGAAGTTAACCATAAAAGATATTTTTTTTAAAAAAAAAAGAAGTGATATTCCTGGGATATGTAATTAACGGTAAAGTATTCAATTGTGAACCTTATAAAATTGAAACAGTTTTAGAACGGCCAACTGCATGTAATATCACTGAACTACGAAGTTTCTTGGATTCATGCTCTTATTGTAAAAAATTCGTAAAAAATTTTGGAAATTCAGTAAAACCATTATATAAATTAACTGAAATAAATGAAAATTCTCATTGAATATTGATACTGAAATTGTTTTCCCAAAATTAAAAAACAATTTAACTTCATTTCCAATCCTAACGACCCCAAACTTGAATGGAAAATTTATCTTAGATACCGATGCATCAAAATTTGCATTAGGAACTACTCTTCCACAAATTCAAGAGGACGAAAAAAGAGTGATAACATACTTTAGCAAATGTCACAATAAAACCAAAAAATAATTACTGCGTAACAAGAAGGGAATTATTAGCTATAATTAGATCAGTTGAACATTTTCGTCATTATTTAATTTGAAAACGATTTATTATTCGTACTGATCATGCTCCTTTAAAATGGCTTATATCATTCAAAATATCAGAAGGTCAAATGGCAAGATGGGTGAAAAGTTTCAGCAATTTCAATTTTGAAGTACAATAAGGAAAAATAAATTTTGACCCTGATGCTCTATCAAGACGACCATGCACTTGTGAAAAATGTAATGAAACTGAAAAGAATAGAGATAAAAATAAAATTTCTTTAATTAATCGTAACTCAGATGATACGTTAAATTGGAAAAATTTACAAAACAAAGATCCAATCAATAAATCACTAATTGAATTCGAAAAAGTAAATGGAACGCCCGAATGGCAACAGATTTCACATTTAGGAAAAGTTATAAAAGTTAATTTACTAACTTGCGATTCCCTAATCCTTAAAGATAAATGCTTATATCGTAGTTGGGAATCACCTGATGAAACAAAGCTTATTTTACAAATAATAGTCCCAGAGAAAAATATAAAATAAATTTTAAAAGAAGCACACGATAATCCAGTGGGTTGTCATTTGAGAATGAATAAAACATTGTCAAAAATTGGAAAAATTTCTACTGGGCAAAGTTCAAACAAAATGTTGAAGAATGGTGTAAAAGATGTAAAATATGTTTTGCTAAGAAAGGCCCACCACAAAGGAGTTAAAGGAGAATCCCAAATATTCAATCCAAGCTTTCTATTGAAACGATTAGCCATAGATATTCTGGGATCTTTACTTGAATCTAGAACGGTAATCGTCAAATATTAGTAATGACAGATTATTTTTCTAGTCGGCGAGAATCCATACTGTTACCAAACTTTAAAGCTACAACCGTAGCAGAAGCTTTTATCGTAAATGTGAATTCAAGATTGAGAATACCATTAGAACTTCTTTCAGATTAAAATCAAAATTCAATTTGGAATTAGAGATGCCGCGATATGATACGATACGATAATTGACTGATTATGACTGACTGTCGCGAAAGTTGATGTCGTTATCATAACGTGTCGTCTAAAAATTCGACAAAAAATCAGATTATCGTGTTGTCTTATTATCGTATCGTCATAGGCGTTGTCGTATCGTATCGTGTATTATCGACATTATCGACGATAAAATTTTTTTTGAGTATAATTTACAGTGAAATTTTAAAATATTTTTGACATACAAAAACATTATAAAAGCAGAGAGGATTACATGAATGATCTATGTAAAAATTATTATGCTCAAAATTTATTATCTTTAAATTCATGGTTTAAAAGTTTATTAGTAAATGATATTGAACAAAAACTTGAAAAAAAAAAAAAAAAAAAAAAAATATTATAACACATGCGACAAAGTTTTATATAATTCATATAAAACTATTATCGATTATTATATTATGATAATTTATATTACTTTCATATTTTTAGATTAATATATCTAAAATTATATGTTGCAGTAATCTATTTTCTTTTAATTATAACATGTTGTGGAGTTTGACAGTATGACGATATTAATTTGATTCAAACGTATATTTTTTCCGACATTATCGCGATAACACGATAATTTTATCGATTATCATCAGTCAAATATCGTATCGTGTCATGACGACGATATGATAGAAAATGGTATTATCGTATCGTTGTCGTCATTATCGTATCGTCTTGTCGCGATATTATCGATTATCGTGGTATCTTTATTTGGAATTTCAAATGATTTCATTTAGTCCAGGCAAGAAGGTTTAGTTCAAATTGGGAAGGACCTTATTGAATTTTAAATGAAATTAATGAAATAGTTTATCGAAAAAAAAAAAAAAAAATCCCAAACGGTCGATTCAAAGTAGTACATGTAAACAGACTTTATCCATAGTTAGGATACGATTATTTATGTAATCGAGATAATAAAAATAATAAAAAGTTAATAACTATAATAAACAAAAAAAGATCAAATTTCTCACTTTAGGTAATAAGTAAGATAACGTCATAAAAACGGCTCTCGATGGACTGGGATTCCGTGTTTTAGGTAGGAAGCAAAGTTAGAAAATTAGAAATGGCCCTCGATGGACTAATTTTCTTCCGAGGGTTCCTTGTTTCAGGTAGGAAGCAAGGTTGAAAATTAAAATTGATCCTCGATGGACTGAAGACGCAATACACTGAGAAAACAAACTAACATTTTTTACTGTGCTAGCATGTAATCGTCGGGCAAAAATCAATTTTTGGGTTTTTCAATGTTTTGATAAATAAAAAATATCGTGTCGATAATATCAATTACAGAAGGTACATCACTTTTTGCTTTGCAGCATAGTAAAAATTGAGATATGACAGGGTAGTATATATAGTAGGGTGGTCCTTAAAAAAGCTTTGGTAAAGTTTTATCACTCTCACCCCCTCATTTAGTTAGAAATATATAAAAAAAAATTCCCTCAAATTTTCAGAATTTTTACTCAACATTAACCCGTGCCGCAAGAGCTTTTTCTATGTTTAATTTTGGGATTTTCAGCAAGATAACGATATCCATGGAGACAAGATTTTATGAGTAATATTAGAACATCATTTCGAGCAAAAAATAATGGCCGCAACAGAATTTCGATATCTTGAATACTTTTCGAGGTTATATGATATCGAATTTTTGTTTTTGTCATTTTTGTAATGAATAAATAGTTTAGAAAAAAAAAAAATTTTTTTTAATTGATTTTATCAGAATTTTTTACGCGGAATATTATGGTTCAGCAGTTTTCGAGATACTGAGCTTTGAAGGTAAAATGTATCGAAATTTATTACTAACTTTTTATTGATTTGAAATTTTTAAATAATAATGAATTGAAAAAAAATTAATATTAATAATGATTTTAGTAGGATTTTTTACGAATAAACAATAGTGATAATAAGAATTTGATATCTCTATTCATTTTCGAGATAGTACTTATTAAAAATTAAAAATATCGATATATTTATAAGATGACGAGTTGTAACCAGAAAAAACTAGATTCCATTTCTATTTACTTGACTTGATGATTCAAGTACAATTTGTATTGGATTTTCGCTTGATCCAAGTGGCTTTGTACTATCAGCAACTCCATTAACAACTGAACTTATTTAACTACATCATTTTGTTTTTTAAAATTATTTTACTAACTGGAATATCATCATTACTTTTATCAAAACCATTTATTTTTTTTAGAGCTCTCTGAATTTAATTTTTTTTTTTTTGAGTCTTTTTTTTTTTTCATTATAAAAAAATAAATACCTTTTGGTAATCCAATTGTATCAGAAGTATAAACAATAAATGCTGGTTGATCGCTATTTTCAAATTTGTTACATTCAAAGTTTTCAACTTGTTTGATGTCTTGTTTTTTAATTATTGAATGAAAGTGAATCAGATGTACAACCAAAAACAATAATCTTGATATCAATATTTTTTTTCTTTTGAAACTTCAAGAACTATGTCAGCTGTTTCTTTGTTTGTAAAAAAAACTTTTGACTTTGTTGAATTGATAAAATATCTTGCAATGTCTGAATCAATTCAATAGAAATTTTCAATTAATATTTCATAAATTTTTAATATTAAATGACGAAGAATTCGTACCTTCAGTTAATCCATGATTCCATCATGAATTAAATAAAGATGCTAAACAAGGAATAATCGAATCCAAAATCTTAATATTAATTTATCATCAAAAAAAATAATAAATAATAAACGAATGCATTATTAAAAATATTTCTACGCATCAAATTACCTGACCAATAACGTTTGAATTTTCTTTCATTTTTTCCAAAAACATTTTACCAAAATTATTATCTAATCCACCAGCCTAAATAAATGAAGAAACAGAAAATTAATAAAACTTGCAAAATAACAAGTTTTACAGATATATGACAAATTTTAAACTGACATCAGAGCTGTCATCACTGGGGTGCTACTCTTGGTACTGTATTGCGGGAGTTATTGCGGGTCCCGCAATAACTATTCGCCAACAAAAAAAGTTCGTCGCTATAAAAAAACATGAAGGTGCTTGTTGTTGCTTTCATGTAAATTCTCCCTTATTTTTGCATTTGCATACCACTATGGCAGCTTCACATGAAAGCAACAACAAGCAACTTCATGTTTTTCTATCGCGACTAACATTTCTTGTCAGCGAATCGTTATTGCGGGACCCGCAATAACCCTCGCAATACGGGACCAAGAATAGCACCCCTGGAGTCTACTTCATCATCATTCTCTTCATAACTCATATGATGGCTACTTTCATATGGATTTATATCCGATGTTACTGTGTCGTTCGAAATATTGACCTATAACGAATAAAACGTTGAAGTAATTTGATTCATGTATACATATAAGTAACTTTTTCCGTTTCCAGTATAAACAAAATTAAATAGGTACCGATAACTGGCTGGAAACTTTGTTACTTTCTAGACAAACTGCAAGAATTTCAGGTGTAGAAATACTGCCAGAAGATTTATTGTCTAATTCTCTGGAACACCGGCTATAATTTTCCTTTACAAAAAAATACTTATATAAATTTTTAGCACAATAATGAAATACATGATTATATGTGTAAAGTACATACAGAATGTTCGCTAGAAACTTGAACAATATCAGAGTGAATCGACGCCTTTTCAGTACTACTGTTAGCTTTGTTGCTTAATTCCCTTGAACTTGAGTTATCAATTTCCTTTGAAAACGAAATATTTCGTATAAACATTGATGAATTCTAGGCACAATAACAAAAAAAATGTAAAATACATACCGAAAATTCGCTAGAAGCTTTGTCATTATCACAGTGAGTTAACGTATTTTCAGTTGTTGGAGTACTATTAATAGATTCATTGATTGATTCCGTTGGACATAAGCTATCATCACTTCCCTTGGAAAACAGAATAATTCATATAAACATTGATGAATTTTAAGCACAATAACAAAACAAATGTAAAATACATACTGAAAACTCGCTAGAAACTTTGTCAATATTATAGAAAGTTAACGTATTTTCAGTTGTTGGAGTACTACTAATAGGTTCTCTTGAACACAAGTAATCATTGTTCTTTAACGAATAAAATGTATATAACAGCCACGGGCAGTTAAACCAAGTACTAACTCTAACAAAATACAATTCACCCGGATTTCGGAATTTTACGGAGTGATTCCGGAATTTTACGGAGTGATTCCAGAATTTTACGGAGTACATCCGGAATTTTTTGGAGTAATTCCAGAATAATACGGGGTATTTCCGGAACAATTCCGGAGGAATTATTTCCAACAGGGATTTATTCTGAAAAAATAAATATGTCCAAGGAAAAGCAGTAGCTAAGGAAAGATGAAGCTAAGAAATTAATGTTAAAAAAAAAATTACGGTTCAAGCAATATTAATTCTTTAGCTACATCTTTTCATTAGCTAATGCTTGTCCTCAGTATTTGTTATTTATTTAATAAATGAAATATATGTGATTTCATTTTTTGATAAATGAAAATGTCCAAGAAAAAGCAGTAGCTAAGGAAAAGATGTAGCTGAGGAATCAATGTGACTAGAAAATATATGTTTTAAGCAACATTAATTCCTTAGCAACATCTTTTTCTCAGCTACTGCTTGTCCTCGGGATCTTCGTCTATTTAATAAATAAAATACATGTGATTTTATTTTTGAAAAATAAAAATGTCCAAGGAAAAGCAGAAGCTAAAGAAGAGATGTTGCTAAGGAATTAATGTTGCTTAAAACGTTATTTTTCTGGCAACATTCATTCCTCAGCTACTGTTTGTCCTTGGATATTTTTATTCATTTAACAAATAAAGTTAACGCAATTCATTTTTATAAGTTGAAATGAGGAATGATAATAATATTAATAATAATAATAATAATAATAATAATAATTTTAATTTCAATTTTAATTTTAATTTTATAAGAGAGGCTCTACAGCTCGTCAAGATCTTTAATTTAAGCCTAATACGAATAATCTGACTTAATTATTATAGAAGCTATGAGCGGTATTCATAAAACATATAGTGAAAACAATACTATGGTGGGACGCTTCGCGTCTATCCCACCTTCGTAAAATAATGATCATAATAATAATATATTATAATTACTAATAATAATTATTATTACTATTATTATTATAAATTTAATAATTTCCTATGGATTTTATTTCCTAACTCGATTTAGGCTCGATTTAACCTCGTTTCGACGTCGAATAACGTCAACTTTCAACGTCGAATAACGTTACTTTTCGACGTTGAAACGAGCTTGAATCGCCGTTGAATCGGGTTAGAAAATAAAATACATAAAAACCTCATAAATTTATCATAATTATGGTTTTTATTATCATATTTTCGTTTAATATAACTAATACTATTGATTTTTCAGTATTATATCTATTATCTAAGTCTTTTTGGGCATTTTTTATTTTCCGCCTTGTTTTAACCTCCGCTTAACCTCGTTTCGACGTCGAAAAATGTAACATTTTCACATAGAATCAAGCTTGACTTTGACCTCGATTCGAGCGTCAAGCTCGGAAAATAGCCACGTTCGCCTTCGAAACGAGATTGGATTTCTACCTAGGGAGGAACCTTGATTAAATCCTGAACAGGACTTGATCAAGTTGAAATATTAAATAAAATATTTTTTTTCACGTCTTACCTGATCCGGATAGCATCAGGTAAACACTATCAAATCTTGAATAAGAAAACCCTGATAAAATCCTGACCAGGACTGCTTTCCCTTGGACATTTTTATTTTTAAAAAATCAATTACATGCTTTTCATTTATTAATTAAATAAAAAAACCAAGGACAAGCAGTAGCTAAGGAAAAGATGTAGCTAAGGAATTAATGTAGCCAAAAAAATTATGTGGTAAGCAACATCAATTCCTTAGCTACATCTTTCCCTTAGCTAGTGCTTTTCCTTGGTATTTTTATTCGAATTTATTCATAATAATAATATTTCATATTATATAATAATAATAATATACAATTTTATATAATAATAATATATAATTTTATATAATAATAATAATAATAATATTATATAATATTTTATATTACTAATAATAATAAATTACACCTATTATAAATTATCCGTGTTCAGGCTATCCCTAACGAATTTCTACTTGGGAGTCTTAATCTGATCACTCCACTGTGCACTGAGTCCATAATCTCTTAATTATTGTTGTTGAATGCAGTTAATTGTATAAATGAAACGACTAAGACTAACTATATTCTCTAAGTATTGATTTTCTTTTTGTGTGCAACGCAAAGTTTATAAGACTGTTAGCTGACGCTCTAGTATAATACGTGACCCATTAACTCATTCAACTCTGTAATTTACGCGCTCTTAGCTATGCTATCAAGCATGCCTTGAANAACAAACGGGATTATCATATGATATCAACATAACTAGACCTTGTCTGGTTAATCGGGAGGAACTAGACTGCCAAATAAGCCCCTACCGAAATACACGTAGTGCTATACCCCTGCAAGCATGCCTTGAACTGATATAGTTTCCTTACATTTCAGTTTTTAGTCACCTATTTCGCACAAAACGATCGACGTTTTTAATAAATGAAACAAATAATGACAATTATTTTATCCTCACAATCACATAATCCGGCTCGAACGACCATAAATTTTTTGAAATTTCATTTTTTTTTTTCAAATTTTCGTACATGAATATATTTGAAAAGTTAGTAGTTTTGATATCGTTGAACAGGCAACTTTCTAATACAAAATTACGAATTTGGGGATAGATAATTTTTGACGAGTTCTGGCAAGCTATAAAAAAACTGACGTTTCAATGAGCCAAGCCTCGGCATAATTGTATATTCCCAATCCTAGCTACCTGATAAATTACCAAAGCCTGGTCTGTATCGTGCCCTCAGCTATATATCATTGTATACAAGCATGTGTATAACGTTAGCCATTTTTTTGTTTGTATTTCTAAAATGAAATATTAATAATAAATAATAATTGGTCATGGATAATTTTGACAAAAATATTTTAGTCAAATGGAAACTCAAAGAATTACATTGCGCGTATATCCGTTGTATTAATATGAATATACAAACGCGCGAGCATACACGTTCACGGGAGAGGGGGTGACGATTAAGTATATATAGACTCAACGGCGGCTTGCAATTTGTTGTTAAATTAATAACTCAGTAAATAATTGATAAAAATACCTAAAAATTTTTATAAATTTTCTTGACATACTACTACACAATATTGTCACTGACAAGTCACTCAATTTTCAAATTTCTCCGACTCTTTTTTCGTTTAAAGTTAGACAACTCGAATTTTTTTGTCGACATGAAACAATAAATAAAAAAAATTGAACAATATAAACAAATAATTTTTTCAATGATGCTAGTGTCATCGCTAGATCATCATGAAGCTACAGTTAAATTTCCAAGTTGATTTATTCATTTTTAAAAAAGTTATCACAAGTTATATATTTAAAAAAAAGTATTTTTTTCGAAAAAAAAAATTTTGTTTTTAATTATTAACTCATTCACTAATAATCATAAAAACAAATTCATTTGAAGGAAAATATGTATTTTTTTATTCTTCGAATGATTGTATTTTTTTTTTTTCAATTTTTCATGTTTGATTTTTCACCCAGAGCAACGTCGCGTTTTTTTGGGCTTCGAGCGTGCGGCCGGTTATTGCATCCGGACCCTCAATTATAGTAAAAAGTCGTCAGTCAAAGCAGTTGCCAAGGAAAGCAAAAGACTTACGCTTAATTACCGGCTGGGTCACTTTTTGTTTTTTTGAAGTTTCTCACTTAAAAGAGCCAACAGTCTTAAATATATTTGTTTTAGTAAAAAATTCCAAGAACGAAATTTAAAAAAATGTAGTCATTTGTTGTTGTATTTTTTTTCTATAAAAGTCTACAAAGTCTAGTCTAATTGTAGTCGTGGTGTCACTCCATTACGATAAAGATGGATAGCCCTTCGGACATTTGCAAACATTGTAGATTAAAAAAAAAATAATAACTATAACGTGTACCTTGTGTAGGACAGCCCCGGATCATTTGTAGTGACGGAATTTGGATTTTTATCTCAGCGGTTTTGTGAATAGATCATTTTTCTATCCAAAAATTAACTAATTTTTTTGTAACTTTTTTAAAAATAAATTATTTTATGTTCTAACCCATGATTTCAATGACTATTACAAAATATTCTACGATTAAGTCGCATGCCAAGTTTACTCTCAGTATATTCTATATATTGAAAAAAACTGTTAAAGGGAGAAGAGAAAAAGATGATTCTAGTATAATGCTTGGTGAGTCGATAAGTTTCATATATAATATTCTGCTGAGATTATTAAAGCCAATATTCTTTTATATATATGATGTTATAGTGTGATTTGGGGATATTACGATATCTGAGACAACACGGGACAGCACGTCACATTTATCGGTGACGTATCGTTGCGTATCGATAGTTACTATACATATGCATAGCCTTTTTTCCATATTTCAACTCGATTTTTAAGCACTTTGCGCATTGTAGGAATTTTTTCCATATTTTTCCCGTAATCGTGAGCAAGTTTCCTACAAGAAACCAACAAAAAAATGGGGTGTCTCGGATATCGTAATTTTGCCCGTGATTTTACAGAGAAAATATTTAGTTCAAAATAAAAGTTACACTGAATACCGTTTGATATGTCATGGCATATAAACATGCTAATGAAATTAATTTTACCATCGATCGTACACAAGAAAGTCATCTTCATTAAATATAGGTGACTTGATGTCTCAATGAAAATGAAGAATAATTACCTCGGTTTGTTTTGGTTACACGTGGGAGATATCCATTTTCTTTATCCCTCTTCTATTTTCATTTATTTTTATTTCTTGTTTTTATAAATCACACTGTTTTCTGATTATGTGTAGAGCTTTATTTTGCTCCAAATAGATTTCGCATGCGTCCCACGCAATATCTAATACAAGGTTTTTTCCTTCATGACGAAATCTATTCAAAGAGGGAGATCCTATAAATACCAAGAACTTCTCTTGCCTTGACATTACTTGTTTAAAGCATTTCCAAAACGTAACATGTTAACTTTCAACACGTCAGTGTGTGTTTACACAATTATTGCAGTTTGTTTGGTTTCAATTTTTGGATCAGTGTCTTGTGATTACGGTAATTAGCAAGACACTTGGGCATTATCACGAATAAAACTTCATTCGACCTTCTATGTTGAACTGATAAAACTGCTGATAAACGTAGTCAATTTTCATAGAAGTTTCCAAATATATACCATTCATCGTCTATATAATTTTATTTTAAACGTTCTTTTTAGAACGCTCTTATTATATACATTCACACATTTGATAATTATCTAAAATAATAAGTAAAATATTACGCAACGCAAATCACTCCGGATAAAAATAAGATAAAGTTGCTAATTTTGTAGGTACAAAAGGACGAGACAACATGGCAAGCAGTATTTTCGAAAGCGAAAATGGAATATGTTTGGGCTCAAATTGTTTAGAAGAAACTGGAAGTGATGTTTCCGGCGCAATGTGGTTTGGTCCTAGATTAGGACGTCGACGGAGATTCGAAGAAAAAATTTCTCTGGACGATGATAAAATAAATACTATTACTGATGGAATCAATTTGAATGGTTGGCCAATACAATTTTATCCAGGTATAACAAGCAATTTTTTCGACTATTTTGCGATTATTTTTGTACGTATTCTAGCAATATATTTCAATTATGATAGGTGCCGGATTTAAACGACAAGCACCTCAATTCACTCCACGTCTTGGACGCCAATTGGCAAATGGATCTTCGAAAAAGTACATAAGCTATGATGATGTTGGAAGTCGTTCTTTCTTGTTAGACAATAACGAAGACTTCTTTGATATACAGCAGCATGTCAGATCATTATCTATTCCGTTGACATCTGATTTTCGTTTTCATCATCATCTGCCAGTTTTATTACCACGGCTTGGTCACCAAATGATGTTTCAACGAAAAATTTAAAATATAAAAAAACATTGGAAAATGTAATTTCTTTATTTATGTAAAACTTTATTGTTCTTATGATGATGATCGTGATTATTATCATTATTATGATAATTTATATTATTATTAGTTTCACAAATAAAGAAATTTATTAATACAATGAAGATAAGAATAAAAAAAAACAAAAAGAAAAAAAATCAATCAGAACACTTATTGCTTTAAAAAAAAAAGAAAATTTATTGCGGATTAGTTGTTAATTTTATTCATGTTTTTAAGAAACTACATAAGTTCTGGAACAAATAGAACGTATTGATTACGTTCAATTAAGAAAAATAAAATGAAATTGGAGATTAGAGTTCATGCTTTTCGATGACATAAAGTATTTTCCTTAAATGAGTGCTGAATGATGTATTCTTTATCGTTCAGCTAAAAACTTAGTTTTAAATTTTTCTATGAATAAAATGTTTTGACATTCAATTAAAGTTGTAACAACCAGAAAATAATGATAAAAAAATAACTTTAGAAAAGTTGTCTTGTTTTGAGTGAAAGCTTGTTTCGTTTTATTACGAGGATTATATGGTTCCAAAAAATGAACAGTCAGGTTACAATGCAGATAACTCAACCGTAATCTTACTTATTTCGTGAATTAGAGACTAAGTCACTCATTGGAAAAAAATTGCTTCTATAAAGTTACATTATGATTTCTAACTCAATTTAAATGACATACACGGAGAGAATTTCACTCTGATTATCTGAGGGGAACACCGAGTCGACGGAATCATTGACATACAACTGGCTTTTCACGATTGCACACTTAAAAAGCTTAAGTGTTACCCCGTGATTTTCTGAATTTTATAACTATATTCTTGACCCTCACTTTTTCTCAGTATTATCATTTCAAAACCTGAGGATACATTTAAAAAATCTAGTGGCATCCCTTGATTTAGTGCGAGTTG
>MKYW01000311.1:78024-98945 GCA_015776835.1 Aphidius ervi | reverse complement strand
TTTGTCTTATTTTATAACCCGATAGTTTTTTTCTCACGATGTCATATTGTCGATCAGAGATATTGTTATTTTAATGGATTTTTTTTTGACAAAAATCGTATTCTCCATAAGAGCCCATGTTAGAAGCTGTCAACTTTGAAAATTAATAGAAAAATAACGAGCTTCCAAACAATTACCAAAAAATTCAATAAAATGTATTAGTATTTCAAGAATCTACTGTATAAATTTCANAATTCAATAAAATGTATTAGTATTTCAAGAATCTACTGTATAAATTTCATATCTTTCTCATATTCGGAAAAAAATCGTCCAAATCCCTTAAGAGCTAAACTCTATACATTTCGTGTTCTTGGAGAAGAAAAAGATACTAAAGGAGCACAAGGGGTAAAAAGTTCAAGTCTAAAAGAAATTACTTTTGAGGATTATAAAAAATGTCTTTTTGATCATGAACTATCAAAAAAAACTCAGTATTTAATTAGAAGTAAGATACATAAAGTAAGTAATAGCATTAAGTTGGTTAAATGATGAGAGATAATTGTTACCAAATATTACTGATACTGTGCCATGGGGTTATAAATCAAAAAGATAACAAACATATTTTTATGAATTTTTATTTATTCAAAAATTATAATATATATTTTATTTACAGGTCTGATTTATTTATCCAACTATTGTGCGAGTCATCAAAACCTAACCATCTTACATATAATTTATGACCACGTTTTTTCACTACTTTTTCAATTAAGTAAATATCAGGATATTCAACTTTTGTCAATTCTTCTTCATAGAATCCTCCTTCAATTGTATGATCTTCATAATCAATGAGTTTATAAGTAACCGGATCCGTATTCTTTACTCCCTTGATTGTAAAAATTTCTGTTGTAAAGTTTGGTGTATATCCTTTCTCAAAAACAGTTTTGTATTCACAAATTCAAACTTTATCACCAACTTTAAATATATTTATAATATTTCGATTCACTTTAAAATTTTTATAAACATTTTTCAATAGTTGCTTTTCATTTGTTTGATTTATATCCATTGGTTTCATCTTCATTGTTCTGTGTTTTGAGTTATTATAATTTTCAAGCAGACTCGATAAAATTCCTAACCACTTGTAAGATCCTTGATAAGTGAATTTTTCCCACATTTTATTTTACAAAATTCTATTGAAACGTTCAACAATTGATGCTTTGAGATTGCTGTATGTTGAGTACATATTTATTTTGGTTTTTTGCATAAGAGCTTCAAATTCCTTGTTGTAAAATTCTTTTCCTTGGTCAACAAGTAAATTTTTCGGAATACGTCCTTCATTCCAGTACAGATTTCATTGCTGCTGTAACATCTTTTCCAGTTTTTGATTTTATTGGTAGAGCCCATGCAAATTTTGAAAATACATCAATAATTGTGAGCAAATATTTATAGTTTCGAATAACAGATGTATAAGCTTGCATGTCAACTAGATCTGCTTGCCAAGTTTCATCCAATCCTCTCATGTCAACATGACGACGAGTATAATTTCTCTGAGCGGGTCTGTGTAGCTTATGAGTAACTACTGCTTTTTTATGATCCATTTAAACGATTTCCAAGTGATCTGATATGATTATCCAAGATCTTTTTTATTATTTTAATTTCCAAATTTCCAATTTCAGTGCTCAATGTGTTGAGTGATTTTTCGAAATTTAGTTTGAAATTCTTAAAGGCTCTATTCGATGAAGTTAATCTGAACTCTAATGTCTGAATGGATTCTATATTTTGAAGTGAAAGACTTTGTGCTGTTTCAAATTCAAGACGATAATTCTCAAATTCTTGAAATTGAGACTGAAGTGAATTGGCTATTATATTATTATTATCAACATCATCTCGTAGAGATTTATTTAAATGATATAAAATTCGTGTTTCTTTTTTTATCATTGTCTTTGTAATTTTAACAGATGTTGCATCATTCGATTCTACCGGATCAGCAACATTACACAATCGTTTATTATTTATATTATAATGTCCATCTGATGTTCGTTTGAACCCATCACCTGGAGGACCTCGAACACTTTGTAATGAACTTTTATTTTTTGATTGTCGTCCAAAAATATCTATACTCATCTTGACAGCTGATGAGCAACTGAGCTTAAGCGTCATATGCATATAAGTTAATAAATAATGCCAGCAGTGCCTCAGTTCTTCAATTATGGAAACGATTTCATTAGTATGGTTTGGATTACCAGCTGCTTGGGAAGCCAATATTAATCGAAGACGATCAATGAGTTCATTTGGATCATCCCAATGATCGTAATCAAATTTTGTTACTTTTGTTTGTAACCTTATAACGAGGTAGCGATGTTCCAGATTTTGTTGTAGGTTTCATGTATGGTGAAATATATTTTTCATAGTTGGCATTTTTTCCTTTCTCAGTCCACCATTAGGTTTGAAATATCTATACTGAGCATTTGTTAATTTAATAATTTCAATAAAATTTTTTTTATCATCATTATTTATTAATGAGTCATCAACTTTATAATTGAAAAAGAGTTCCATTAAACCTGGCGTCTCTTGATAAGTTTCATCTTCAATGAAGATTTCGTTATTTCCAAATTTAATATGTGAGTTTCCGAACATAAGATTATTATCAAGTTTCCGTACTAGAAATCCTGTTGGTCGAGTTTTACTGACATCGACTTTTTTCATATATTTTCCACTATTTTTCGAAAAAGAAGTATCTAGTGGAGAAGATGTTTGATCAAGTGACTTTCTTACAGAATTCTCATCTAACTCATCAAACGATTCATAAAAAACATCATTATCATCATCATCTTCCTCTTTTGCTTGTTCTTCTTTCACAACATTATTTTCAAGTTCATTCTTTTCTGATGTTTTTTACTCGAAATTTGTTGAACAACTCTATTAAAATTAACTACTGGTAACGTTACATTCTGCTCCGCAAATTCCATGTTCACGACTGACTATTTTTCTATGAATACCAGATTTTTATAGCTTTGATTTTATTCATCACAAAACTATGCTTGTACACAGACGTCAGAAAAAAAGAGGTAAAAGTTTCATTAATAATTTAATCACCAAACTCTCTATTGAACTTTACGTTCCGGGTTATCAATACTGTGAACCAGGTACTAAATTATCGAAAAGGTTAGCTCGAGGTGATCCTAGTATAAATCCATTAGACGCTGCCTGTAAACAGCACGATATTGCCTATTCCGAAAATCGAGATAACATCAGTGCCAAAAATCAAGCTGATCAAGATCTTGCTGAGAGAGCTTGAAAACGTGTAATAGCAAAATATCCTTTTATATTAGTGAAAAGAAAGACAAAAAATAAAAGTTAAAATGTACAAATTAAAAAAAAAAAGATTGGTGAAAAGAAAAAACATTATTCAGAAAAATTATAAATGCATCGAAAGAATATATTAAACCAGGCAAAGACCCAATTAAATGTGCACTTGAAGGAGCACAAAATGCTGTTAAAAAAGAAGGTGGGTGAGAGAAAATATGGATGCCACGTATTCTACCATTGCCATCAAAAGTTTTTTACCATTTGTAAAGCCACTTTTTGCTGGTTTGAGTGCTGTTGGAGCATTGAGCGGGGGTGCTGCTAGTATAACGAAAGCAATAAATGATGCCAGTGCTGCTAAACGACCATTTGAAGAAAATAAACGTCACAACACGAAAATGGAAACAATTGCATTGGGTAAAGGCTTATATCTTCAGCCTCATAAAAGGGGAATGGGTCTTTTTTTAGAGCCAATAAAAAACATGTAAAGCTACCACATCGGGCACTCACTAATATTGATCTATTGAAGTATGCTAAAGCTATGAAAATCCCATATTTTAGAGGAGTTTCCATGAGAAATGATTTACCAACTACTAAACCATGGAAATATGAATCAGCCATTATAAATCTTGATGACAAAGATGGTTCTGGTACGCACTGGGTAGCATATAAAAAAAGAAATAATAAAGTCATTTATTTCGATAGCTTTGGAGACTTACAACCACCTGCAGATCTTGTAAAATACCTCGATGTTGGTAGCATTAAATATAATTATCAAAAATTTCAAAATTATGATACAGTCATATGCGGACATTTATGTTTAAAGTTTTTGACTGGGGAGTTATAAATACCAAAACAAACATTATTCATACATCAGTCATGGATGATTCGTTGACGTTAACGTTGTCTGGAACATCGTCCGTGCTAGAAGCACAGTGTTATCCATCAATTGAATTATCACATGAGAAAAATTATGTTATTGGACTTGTCGAAATACTTACTTCTAATTCAATACCTAATATTGGTTTACATAACAATAAATTTTATATCGGTGATAAAATTATTATTCTACCGACAGGAAGTTATGAAATCGAAGATATTGAAAAATACCTTTTACAAATCGTTTCCATAAGTCTCAAACCAAATAATAGTGAATTGAGTTGTGAAATTAAAAGTGATCGTCTGATAAATTTTATTCCTGAAGATTCTACTGGAAAATTACTAGGATTTTCGCCTCAAATCTTGGAACCTGATGTAACTCATAAATCGTATTTATCAGTGACAATATTGAAAAATAATGCTCTACGTGTTGAATGTAATATAACAACAGGTGCATATTTAAATAATCAACAAGTTCGTACTATTCATGAATTTTTTCCTGGTGTTCCACCAGCATATAAGATTATAGAAGTGCCTTCACATATCATTTATCTACCAGTCGCCGTCCGAGCAATACACCATCTTCAGCTAAAAATTGTTGATCAAGACGGAGATTTAATAAATATTCGAGGAGAAGTTATAACAATAAGACTACATGTAAAGAGTATTAAATAATGGGTATTGTCTTCCAAAAGAAAATAGTTGGAAGGAGTCATATGGAAAATTTAACATGCCAAAAACCCATCGGTCGTCATCAGACAGTAAGGAAGCTAACACGTCAAAACGTTCAATTTCTCAAGAGTCTTGGTCTCAAACTACGTCAAATAAATTAAAAGTAAAATTGTGTTGTCTCTTTTGTTTTATACCATAGAAGAAATCTTAAATATTCAAAAATCGGTTGTTTTTGATGAGTCTATAGCTCATTATAAACTCCATGCTCATCAACCATATAGAGCGCCATCTTTTAATAATAATGATGAAATAAGAATTGGAGTTCAACATCAAGATCTGTGCATACTACGATATAAAAGTACTCTACACATTCAAGGAAAATTTACTAAAGATAATATAACTGCTGTTGCAAATACTACCAGTCTAGTAAAAATAGCTATTGCTCATTTATTTGAAGGGATCTGCTATGAAATAAATGCTGTTGAAATAGATCGTAGTAAAATGTAGGACTCACAATCAATTCAACACCTACAAATTATATGATGTATACATGGTTGTATGCATACAAAGCTGCACGATGTGAAGAATGAGTACAACTTGCTCGTGATCATTAACGTTTCAACATGAGAATTCAACGATTGAGTGAAATCATCAGTCCAATATTAATAAAGAAAATATTATCGATTTGTAAATAATATAAAATAAAAATATAAAAAATTATTGTTGTTGTTGTTTTTTATTTGACCTTTTCTAGATATAATTAGGATAGGAAAAAAATTTATAGAAAAAAAAATTTTAGTTTTAAAAAAAATTAAAAATTTATTTCGATAATCATTCTTTCATTTCATTATCTGCTATTTTTATAAATGCGACATCTCCTCCTTCTTCTTCTTTTTCTTGAATGCGAAGTTTCAATTTTTCAGTTTTGTCCCATAACTTGAATAAATTGTTTATCAATTGTTCAAAGTCAACATATGATGATTTATCATAATATTTTTCAACAAGCCGATGAAGATCTGTCACCCATGGTCGTGTTGTAGACAAATAAATCAGAGGTGCTTCGCTACCATCAAATACTTGTTCCTGTTTTTTGACAACGAAATCTTTCCTCAAAAGCTCCATACTTCCCCAAAAGAGTCGTAAATCTTCACCAAAACTTTTTACTTAATTGAATTTATGGATGTATTCTGGGTATGATGGAAATTTTAAAAAAAATTGTAGATTTACCCCAGCAATCTACTTCCAATAACCTAAAAATGAAAGTTAATTTTTCAAAAGTTAGATAAAATATTTTGAAACATAATTATTTTTTATTTCATTAAACATATACTCACATTGATATATACCGGTGTCTCAAATTTGAAACGTTTCTCGCAGCACAATTTGTATGTACAACGTTTTCTCTACGCCTCATTTTTTTATATCCACATTTGTGGTTTTCATAAAGAGGAATTCGTATTTTTTTCAAAGCTGAACAACCATAATCATGAAGATCAAGTACTGGTTTTGAATAATTCATAATATTATCTCACCCCTTTTACTTTTCTCATCCTTTGACACAAATAAAATCAGCTTTTTCTAAAATTTCATTGATTTTTTTGAATGAACCTTCAAATGGTACATCACCTTGCCAGAATAGTGTATGACAATTGTTAATCGATTGATATTTCGGATCTAATTCCTTCCATGGTATAGGTGGTGTAACTATCATGTGATCGATTGTATCATCATGTAAACCAATGCCTGCGAATTCTTTCAGAATAAACGTATCGGATAATTGGAAACCTTGAATGTCAACAAAAGTTGCCATTTTTATGCAATAGTTTAATCACTTAGTGACGATCGTTAAAAATGTCATATTTTTCTACATCTTTGTCGATCGCTATCGAAATACAACAATCTACGGAAAAATATAGAGATTATAATATTATTAACTTATGCTGGAGAATTGATCATAATTATAATATACTCAGGAATATTTTTTTTTTTTTTTCAATTTAGGTTACAAATATATTTCAATAATTATAATTATGATAAATTCTCCACTATAAGTCAATAATTATTGTAAACTATATATTTTTCTGTTGATTGTTGTATATCGATAGCGGTTGACAAAGATATAAACAAATATGACATCTTCAACAATCGTTGACGATCGTCTACTTTTTTCCCGGGTTAGCGCATTAATGGCTCATCAATGTTCACCGATTATTGGCGGAGGTTCACCAAGCATTGGCCATTGCTTGGCGATGTTGTTTCCTTTTACACGGAAAAGCCTCATCACTTTTTTTAAGACGGCATTTGAAACAATATACACAACTGTCCACGGCAGTAGTGCAATGAGTAGAGTAGAAGATCCGCAGGTGACAATGGGAAAGGTAGATCGGAGGGGACGGGGGAATGAGACCGGGTCAGTAATAAAGAGTTGATCGAGGGAATTTGATTATATTATTTTGGCGTGGGATTCCTTATGTATCATATCTCGTGTCTCAAGTCTCAAATCTTATGACTTCTATAAAGAATATATATTAGACTAACAATTATAATGACTTTGGAAAAAATGTGCCCCAGATTCAGAAATTCATTTTGCATGTCGGGACGAATTTTTCAGCCTAATATCGTTTTTTTTTAAATTCAATATTAAAGAGTGCCGGTAAGCAGTTAAATTTTCCTATTTAAGCAACATGGAGTTGCCACATGTTTTAAATCAGTTATTTAAATATTTTTAAAAACTCGCAATTGTTAAATTCTTGTTTTTTGCAGTTATTACTTGATGTACAATTGGTTGTCATTTTTCCTGAAAAAAAATTAATGGTTTATAATAATTTTTATTCTAGTCGAAACACTATGATAATAGGACAAATAAACAATGTTGAATTAGAAAGTGTATGTATTAAAATTTTTGCATGATAAAGTGATCTCAGGCTTGAAATTTCTGTCCTGGCATGCAAAATGAATTTTTTAAATCTGAAGGACAATATTTATTCCGGTCATTTCAACTGTCAATCTGATATATCATGTGATTGGCTCTTACAAATTTCATTTTGTACTAGTTGCGTATTGAATAAATATTGACACTGTTCAGCCTTACGTTTTTCGCCTCATTTGTAACACAGTCGTATATAGTAAACTACATGGCTCGTGGCGTATTGGTGTAGTTCTCTCGTGCCATCTGCGTCCCTCTCAGCTTTCACTCGAGGCTTCTCTATCGTTTTTGCTTCGAGCGCTGCACATGGCACTCAATTAAATTGCACAACCACTACACTGAAAAAAAAAACTTTGAAATGCAGATCTTCTGTTTTTGTGAAAAAAGTTCTTGGATTATGAAAAAATCGTCTTCTATTAAATAAAAAACTTCTTAATTAGAAAACGAAAAATTTCTTGAATTATAACAAATAATTCTTAAACTAAAAAAAAAAAATTCTCAAATAATAACAAAAATTTCTAGATTCATAACAAAATGTTCTGATTTTTAGAAGTAAGGTTCTTGGTTCATGACCAAATAGGTCTTGAATTATAACAACAGGTTCTAATTTTTAGAAGTGAGCGTCTTTGTTCAATACGTATTTGTTATAATACAAAAAAATTATTGAACAAACGAAGAACAAAAATTCAAGGACATAAATAAATTTAAGGAAGAAAAAAAATTATGTAAATAATTTTTAGTTTGATGGTTTTTACATTACTATTCAAAAATTGTTATTTTGATTTTTTTTTTTTTTGTATCAGAAAATTTTTCCTAAGAAGAGACTTGAACCCTTGACACGAACGCTATCTAACTCTAGCTTTTTTAATTCCGACGCCTAACCGACTCAACCACGACACGATTGTATATAGGACATAGTATATTGTGCAACAAGAGTGGTAAATTGTGTTTTATGAAATGGTGTGCGCGCGCAGAAATTGATAAAAAATAAATTTAATATGATTAAAATAAAAATTATTCTAAGTTCAAAATATTTACTGAAAATAAAAATAATTATCTGACTTGATTTAATAAAGAATAAAAAAGTAAAATTTAAATCGTATAGAACAAAAAAATAAATTAATTAATAATCAAATCATAAAATTAAATTAAATCAAAATAATAATCAATAACAAGTAATGAAAAATACCATTGAAAAAAAAAAAAAAAAGCATAATCACTAACTATCAATTTGTTGGTAAAATTTTTATTTTTTCTCTTAAATAAAAATCAATATTGAAAAAAAAAAAAATTAACCAACTGATAACAATTGGATCATAATTATGTATAAAATAACTCAAAAATGATTATACTTTTTATCTTTTTTTTTTCAATTTCAAATTAAGTGTATATCTTAAAAAAACCTGTCAGTTGTTGTTGACGTTGGTCTTAGATCCATGTATTTTTCTATTTTTTCCTTATATAAATCCCTTCAATGACAAATGTTTTTTGTACAGCCTGTAACAAATTTTTAGGTTGGAAATATTAAACCAACAAAGAAAAAAAAAAAGTTGAAAAAAAATATTGTTATATTAAATATCATTATCAACAAATATTATTTTTACATATCTTGACACACAAATATTTGTTATTAGGTGCATTATTTGAAATACAATTGTCAATTGGCGTAGATGAATCTGTCATCTTGGACAATCTTGGATGACTAAAATTGAGTGTATGTTTTTTTTTTTTTGTATCATATGTGTATGTGTGTGATACTACATCGTTGGAAACAAGACTTAACACTAAACTAGCGGCGAAAAAACACCCGCTGAGGCCGCAAAAAACAAAAACAACTTTCGTTTACTCCTCAACTGTTTCGTTTGCGCGTCTATAATCGTCAGTTTACCTCACCGTTAGGGCACCTGTAAAATCGACTTTACAATGCGTGAGTGGTATGAAAGATTTTATTCTAATTATGATATCATATTTTTTTTATTCAGAAATATTAAGTGGTAACTGTATTATCATAAAAATAAAATATTTAAAGCCATGGAAAATATTGTGAACTTGAAACCAATTATGGAGTCAGCCGGAGTAAAAATCTTATAAAATTGAACAATTGTATGTTTCGTCTTAAGAAATTATATAATTCAACGTGAACCATATTCTTCTAAAATTTAATAACATAGGGCTAAAAAGCTCAATTAAGAATTTAAATAAAAAATTTTTTATTTTCATGAAGATTGTAGTTGTATTGAAGTGGGTAAAATTGTGTTTTTTTGTTTCGTAATTTACGCGAATTTTCTTCTTACCCTAACCGAGACTCGAAGCCACGACTATTCCAACTACACACATTAGAAAGCAAATGCACTACCGCTGTGCATTTGTAACAAATTTTGAAATAGAAAAAATTAATAAGACTTAAATCAAATGAAATTTAGTAACCGAATGATACAAGGTAAATTTTTATATGAATTAATTCATAAATATAATGAATAAAGTTTCATAAAACAAAAGACTTTATGGAATAATTTTAGAAATACTCAGTTCCACAAAAATTTCAGGATTGAACTAAATAGTTACTTGCCCATTTCTAAAAACTTCTGTCTTTTTTCAATCAAATATTTCAGTTCTCAATAAAAAACTTTTTTTAAAAAAAAGTTAATAATCTCATCATAAACTTCTTTTGTGTATATTTTTGACATTTGTTTTCGTAATCCAAGGTTCACATTTTAGAATTTCAATTTAATAAATTTACTGAAATTTTCCTCAGTGTAAAGCAAGAAAATGTCTGAAACATAAAGTCTATTAAATCCAAATCGTACGTTTTAATTTTTTTTTTCCCACAATTTTCGTTTTTCAAGTAGAATTCATAATTTGGAGATATAAATTATTTCCATAGAAAAATATTGGTAATAGAAACTTTCGTCGTCCAAAGAACATTTACAGAAAAATATCTAAAATACAAAAGATCAACGATTTCAATTGGACTACAAAATCGAATATTTGTTATCTATATTTAATTATTATTGAAACAATGGAAAATTCATAGTAACAAATTAGGATTACCATATGCGAAATTCTATCAGGACATGTCCTGATTTGAGAACAGATGTCCTGATCAATTGTGGAAATGTCCTGATTTGACATGAATGTCTTGATTTCCAATGCTTTTTTTTTATTTCCCAACAATGCGCAAAGAATCAACTCAACGGAGCACTGCGTTGGTTCAGAAAATTATTAGATTACTTTCACTCAACGTCTTCAGATGGCAGACTTATACAAGTCTCATATATATTGCTTCTTTCTTTGTTTATATATCAGGTTTACGTTTATTGAAAAAATTATTAACAAAAAAACTTCCGTTATTGCACGTGTTCATTATTGAATGCTATTATCTATTCAGGTAATTTGATAATTTGAAAATAACAAAAAAGTAACAAAGTATTGTTAATAAAAAACATTAATATTGTAGAAAACAAAATTTTTGATAAATTTTTGAATTTAAAAAAATGTTGGAAATCCGAACAAAATGATGATGAATTTTCTAAGCAAGGTTATACCAGGACATAATGCCCATTGTGAAGAAGTATTTTCCGTGATAAACGCACCGTGGTCAAGTGAAAGAAACGAAATTTCTTGTGAAAAATGTAAATTACCAAATAATTGTATTATATAATTTTAAAAATTATTCATGTATTAAATGTTTGTAAATATTTTAAAAAAAGCAGAAAATAAAGGATACTGAAAAAGATTAGTCCTGCTCAAAAGAACGAGACTGAATGAAATTTAAAAATTGATATAATAATAATAAACAAATATTTAATATATTAATATGAATATAATTTTAATATTTAGGTTATATGAGATATAGTAATGATTAGACAAGATATGTTTCAATACATGTTTGATGTGGCGAAGCCACGTCACCAATATAAATTTTTACAAGTTTTATTTTGCGGACGCACTCGATGGTGGCCGGACTTGAAGTGATTTTATATTTTTACACACACTAATTCATGAGGCACCACCACACGCCTCAATTTTACATGAGCTGTTTGTTTTTTTATCATAACTTTAACAATCAAAAGACGTGGAACATAAAAAAATGGCAAAATTTTGAAGTATAAAGTTGAATAATTTGCTAGATAAAAAAAAAAAAAAAAANAAAAAAAAAAAAAAATTAGGCGTTTTTTCACGAATACGCTTGCGATAGATGTTAATAATATTATAATAAAAAGCACCTAATTTTTTCTTTCTTTTTTTTTTTTATACAGCAAATTATTCAATTTTATACTTAAAACTTTTGCCGTTTTTTTTATATTCCACGTCTTTTGATTGTTAAAGTTATGATAAAAAAATAAACAGCTCATGTAAAATTGAGCCTTTCGGGTACATAAATCGTAAATTTATGTTTTGTTTTTATATATTCACAAATATAATTATCAAAAAGTATGATTGATAGTTTGGCATCTATGTACGTTTCGTTACAAATTTTATTGTTCTTCTCAGAATCAAAAAAAAAAAAATTTCTCCCAAAATAAAAATATTTTTGATCTGCAACGCTTTTTGTCTGAGATGTTAACGTTCTAAATTGACCAATCGGATTCAAGAGTTACATGTCATTATTATTATCGCGTCGGAAGTCACGTCCTTGATCACGCACCACTTAATTAGTCGATTCCAGACAATAATAATGATGTTTTTTTTTAATTAATTCAATATTTTAACGCAAGATGTAGCTGAAGCATAAATACTATAAGCGATCATTTTTGAAGTGAAACTTCTTTAGAATGGGTAGTTAAAAAAAAAAACACAAGATAGGTGCAACGAAAGTAACGCAATGAACGTAGTCAATTATAAATAATTTATTAATTTATTTATATATTTATCTTTTGTTTTTTACTATTAACTGTTCATTTTCTTGACTACGATAGATTGAATTATCTTATTGAACATCAGACAAATATACAGGTAAGCAATACTTCTCTTTTAAGGAAGAACGGCCCCCATTGAAGGAAATTATAAACTTCTTTTCTTATTGTGTTTTTAGATAGTTAGAATTATGATGAATCTATTAAAACAAACTCCCATGTCCCTCACAGATTTAGTTTAAAAGTTATAATGTTTATAAAAAAAAAAATTTTAAATGGGCTTTTATGGAGTAATATAAACATGACCCTCCAAGACAGCAATTATTGCAAAAAAAAGTATAGACCGCAATAATATCGTATAGTTTTTTTTGTGAATATAAGTAAATGAAATTATTTAGAATAGATTGCCAGTTTTAGTTTTATCAATTACTATCTTATTATTAATAAAAAATAGCAATTAAAAAAAAAAAAATGCTAACTTTATCATTTTTTTTTTCTTGTCAACAAAAATATGGCAGCTACGCGTTGGATTCGTGTTATAAATTTGATGGTATATTATCGGCTGTGTCTCTGAAACGCATGTCTACTTTTGACCAACGTTGCCAAATCGCTTTCGTTGTGTAGGTGTGAATTTTTTTGTAATTGTGTGGGCAAAAAAATCAAAAGTTTTCATGTCAGCCACTAGTTTTGGTACAGGCAAAAAATAGAGCTTAGGGATGAAACTTTTGGTTGATATGATACGTACCGTTCTCTCTTAATGTAAATTATTTTAATTAAAACATTATAGATTTGGTTGAAAATAATTATTCATCACAATTAATGAAAGATAAAGTGAAACCATCAAAAAAAAAATTAATCAATAAGTTAAATATGATGAGAAAACAATGTACACAAGCACAAGAATATACTGGACCATTTCCATTACTAATATCATTAGCAATACCAAAAAAACTAAATGCTTTACATCAAAAATATCGTGCAGCATTAGAAAAATACATTAGCTAGTTATTGTCTATCAGATCCATATTGATTGCCAAGATTACGTGAATTGATTGAAAAACTTATGGGTTCATACCGTGATCTGAGTTTACCACTTCTTGAGCTACAAGAAGTTATATCAACAATACCTAGTAGTATACCGATATCATTTGAATAAAAATAACGTAAATTATTAACACTTTATAAAAGAAAGTTTTCAAAAAATAAAGATGAGCTAACATTACGTAGTATTAGACATGTTACATTTGCTGCATTACAAAAACGTCAATTTCAATAATTCTTCATTGAGGATAAAATATATCGTCATTTAGAACCAGACTGTGCATTTTAACTTAAATTAAATCGTGTGAAAGCATATGATCTTGAGGCATTAAAAACGTCAAATCGAATAATGCATTTATATCTTGGACGAGCTAGTTTTGATTATTTACATAATAAAGATGCACGTGTATTACTTAAAGCAATGGATGAATTAGAAAACACGTAAAAATATATTAACACCAATGTATCATTAAGTTGCTGCACTCAAAAAAATTTCTGGCGAATGCCACCCCTAGCAAAAATGACGACACCAATCCGACACCAATCCGACCGTCGGTTTGTGCACTGATCTCATACAAAAACGACACAAATCTGACACATGACTATGAGGATTTCTGAGTCATAAAAATGAACAATAAGAAGCATTTAAAAAATAAAACATTATGCCTAAAACATTCTAAATAATATTCTTATAATTTAAGACACATTAGAATTTTTGTTTAATAATTTTTTTTTTGAAAAAACTCAATTCTGTTTGTATATTAAAAGTGAGGCTATGCTGTCAGAATCAGTCAGAATCATCTGGACACGACTGTGAGAATTTACAATTCTCACACAATTATCACACAATTCCGACACACGACTGTGAGAATTTGAAATTCTCACACAAATCTGACAGACGTACGACAGTAGATTTTTATTTTGTGGGAGAAAATTAATATTCCTAAAATTATTAAAATATTATAACTTTCCCTGGTGGAAAAAATCTCTCCGGATTTTCTTCAGATTTCTCTGGATTTCTCCGGATTTCTCCAGATTCCTACGTAATTGAGACTTCCGGAGATATTTACGGGATAATCTCCAGACTATTTTCATAATATCTCAGAATTTTTGCTTAATAAAACCAACAAAAAAAAAATAGAAAAATCGATTTAAAAAACCAGAAATAAGAGTTTATATACGATAAATAAAAAAAGAATTTTTTTCCGAAAAAATCCGGAGAAAATCCACTAAAATCCGATTATAACTCCGCAATAATATTTCCGTCAGTCTCAATTGCGTATACAATCTGGAGAAATCTGGAGGAAATCCGGAGAGATTTTTTCCACCAGGGAAAGTTATAATATTTTGATAATTTTAGAGATATTAGATTTTCCACACAAAATAAAAATATGCTGTCGTACGTCTGTCAGATGTGGGTGAGAATTGTGTGAGAATTACAAATTCTCATAGACGATTCTCTTTTATTATTTTTGTCAAAATTCATTAAAAAAAAAATCTAATATGCCAAAAATTATTGAAATATTATAACTTTATTATTGAACAAAAATTTTCATTACTATAATGCTTTTTAATATTCAAAAACACAAAATAAAAATAGACTGTCGCACGTCTCTCAGATTTGTGTGAGAATGTTTGTCGTGTCCAGATGATTCTGACTGATTCTGACAGCATAACCTCACTTTTAATATACAAACAGAATTGATTTTTTTCAATAAAAAAATTATTTAAAAAAAATTCTAATGTGTCTTAAATTATAAGAATATTTTTTAGAATGTTTTGGACATAATATTTTATTTTTTAAATGCTTCTTACTATTCACTTTTATGACTCTGAAATCCTTGTTGTCATGTGTTGGTTTTGTGTCATTTTTGTATGAGATCAGTGCACAAACCGACTGTCGGCATTTTTTCTAGGAACTATACTTCTGGTTACCACAAAGTTACGCTGCGCGGAAGTTCGGTTACAACAACCGAACTCGCTACTAGTAACTGGATTAAGCTATATCAACCATACTGTTAAGGTGTGAGAGCTGAACAATCGTATCATCATATTTTTAATTGAGACAACAACAACAACAACAACAACAACAACAACAACAACATCCTTTCGAGTCTGATGTCGAAATCATTTATGATTCATTTCATCATCATCAACAACAATAAAAACAATAACAATTCAATATTAGAAACAATTGAAATTATTAGTTTTTAATGGTTATTTTCCATTCAATATTATATTTCCGAGTTATGTTAATGAAAAAACAGGTTGTGTTCAATTGAAAAAAAAAAAAAATTGTTCTATTACTATAATCATGTTCTATTAATATAAATATTTATAGAAGAATATTATGCTGTTTTATTTATAATGTCTGAATTAAATTTTACTTCCAAATATTTTTCGAGATGTTTATACATTAATAGTTTGATTGAAGTTAATAAAAAAATTTTAAATTTTTTTAGTCGATTGTTTTTTTATTTACCCTGGTTACGATGCAAAAATCAAACTAGTTTTCCCGGCCTTTTTTTGAGATTCATAATTAATAATGAATAAATAAACGAATTGGTTGACTCGAAAGGGAACCGAAAAAGACCGCTAGTTTGAAATATAATAATTCAACTAGGAATCCTTCAATCGCTCTTTGTTAAAATTACTGAAGAAGTTTCACTTCCCTGTGCGTACAATAACACACAACAATGATCAGCTTGAATCAGCAAATGATTAAAGACCACGCCTTGGCCATACAAAAATCAATTCATGGATGATAATCATCGGCTAACCATATTAATGCTATAACGCTAAATTATGTATAGCAATCATCGTCAAACTCTTGGCGTTTTTTGACTCCAGTAAAATTACAACTTCCATGTCTAGTCACGTATCTACTGGTAGATATTACTGAGCTACTGTGGTACTTTTTACGGCTGCTAACTAACCTGGACTGACCTTTCTACTTTGAATTACTCTCAGTGTATCAGTTAAACTACGATTAAACAATATTGTAATCATATAATGATATAAATAATACGAGTATAACACTCATTAGTATTTGTTTACTATTTGTTTTGTTTCTTATATGCTGTGTGACAACTGGCTAATTAAAAAATGTAAGCAAATGGTAGGCTAGAAGAAAGTAAAAAGCATCGTAGAAACAAATAGTAGGTGCCACGGGCCGTTAGTGGTGGTGACGAACCACAGATCCTAATGTGCAGTAAAAGTGACGTCAGTGGTAATACCATGGTGATGAGAGAATGTGGTTGTGAAAGCGTTCGATAGCAAACTACATATGGAGCGAACGAGTTTCAGTGGTAAGTGGCCTGGCAGAGTCTTTATTATGACTGAGAGTGTTTAAAAAAAAGGTAGAGAAAGAGAGAGATAAAGCGAAGAGGTGGAGAAAGAAAAGAAGAGACAGTGGAAGGGTGAAATGTAAGGGTATGAAGTAGGGCTATTAAGGCTGAGTGTAGGCACCGCCCTTGCTATTATATAGGGTTGTTTTATTTCCCTTTCTACCAAGTTAAACGAAACTAATAGGAATCGAGCGAGAGGGAAATAAAATTTCGAGAAAAAAGGAAGGTGGGAAAGAGAAAAAAAGTGATGATCTGGTTGCAAATACATACGCGTTTATGTATGTTTTATAATATCTCTTTTAGTAGATACTACGAACAGCATAAAGTGAGAAATTAGAGAAAGAGAAGCTGCACGCCAGCGGCTGGTTACCACGACAACAGACGCTTCGAAATTAACTTTAATAGGTATTTCTTCTATGGCTGGTTAGATGGACCCGTCGCCATTCACGGAAGGCAAAAAAGACTAGTGAAGAAAACAAACCCACAATGTTTCAATTGCACATACACTTAATTTTTTAATAAGCTTGGATTCGGAATGATTCTAGTAGCAAAAAACACGAAAAAATTTCTATATCATTTTTTTTTTTATAGGTGAAAGCTAATTGAATCAAATTGAATTTACCTAAAATGTATCAATTTAGTTTCATTATATCAATTAACTAATTCAATTTGAATTGATCATTTTTTTGAATATAAGAGCTTAAAATTATTGATATCCTGAATATTTTAGCTTAAAAAAAATTTACTTATGACGACTATGAATTTTTATTGTTCAAAAAAATGGAGAAAAAAATTTTCTTTATCATTCAAATCGTCATGAAATAAATTTTTGGCAATTCATAACAACTTGAAAAAATTGCTGTGATCCTGACAACAGCAGTTAATCCTGTGATTATTACTTGCTGGGCAACATGTGTCATGTACTGGTAACTCTCGTCTAAAAGAGTCGTGAACAATATTAGTCGAGCAACGTTGAATGCAGAGTATTTTAAATGGATGAGTCAAGACAACGATACGGGGTGAAAAAAGAGTAGAAAAGACATATCAGTCAAATGAAAATATGGAGTGACATCTTGTCTAAATAGTAATATCGCTTTTGTGCTGACGCGATCAAAATCATTGAAATCATTGCACCAACATACGAAATGAAAATCTTTTCTATTATTAACTTTTTTGTTTTTGAAAATAAAACAAAAATCGTTCTATCTTCTATTCAAATCCGTTGATACTCTTAATAAAAAAAAGGAGAAGAAGAAAAAAAGAAAGAGAGAAGAGTAAAAGCTTTGTAAAAATCAATACTACATCGTAAATAAATGATATTATTTGAGAAATCGATTCACTGCACAGTAAAAAAAAAAACTGTAAAATTTAACATCTCAAAAAGTGTAGACCGAATTTGACATCCAAGAAAATATTAAAAATTTGACATTTAGAAAAATGTAAATTATCTGGAAGAAAATATGCATATAAATATGATTATGTTTCGAATTCTTTATTTCAAATTTTCATTAATTATAAAATTACAAATAATCAGAAAAGCGATAAATAATAATATTTATATTCCCAAAATACATTTATTTGTAATAAAATGGATAATATAAAAAAAAAAAAATTGACACAAATGAGCAAAATCATAGGTTAGGTATTACATACTGATAATGAAAAGTAAATAATTATTTATTCCGATTGGATATAATCTCGATGGAATATAAAGAAAAAGATGAACTGAAGAATAACTGATGTTTTGTAACTTTTTAATTATATTATTTTTTTTTATAATACATATTTATTAAACTTTTTCCGGTAACACAAAGTTTTATTTGGCGTCGTTTACTGATAGAAGCGAGAGGAAATAATAAATGCAACTCGCGAGACCTAGCACTCGTCTCTCAACTAATTTTTAACATTTTAAAAATGTCAAATTCAAAATTTAACATTTTTCTAAGTGTTCGATATTCGACTTCAATTCCCGCAGTCATATGACTTCAATTTTTGTTTTTGAACTTATGAAGTAATATACGGGTATTTGAAGTCGTACAAATGTTTTCATTCTATTTGTATCTGTTTTTTTTATTTAAAAAAAAAATAACAAAGAAAAAATGACGTGCGCACGTTGGTGTTGTCATTCATTTGTAGTATTTGCATGTCACAATGTAACTTTTATATTTCAGTGTCAAATTCTTTATTATAAGGTTTCCAATGAAAAATATTCTTATATATTATATTATGTGAGATATGCTTGAATATTACTTTCATATTCCGGTGAATTACAATCGAAATTATCGAATAAAATGGTTTATGAATCACACACAACAATTGCCTGCCGTGAGATGCATGTATTTTACCCGTTTACTCTAGGTGTCCTTCGTTTCTTCATTAAAAAGGTAAAATCTACTGTTTTTTTTGTAAACTTTACCTTTTGGTTTTTTCCGTGCAACTAAATGTGCAATCATTGACGTCATGTGATGATTTCATTTTTAATCGCAGTAATCACAATCACAGATACATTGAAGTCACCGCAGTCATAGTCATCTATTTTCTTTAATTGGAAAATATTTTTCATTCAAAAAAATGTTTCGATATTGGAAATGTTTTTTTAAGACGTTCAAAAAATAAATTATATACTTGTTCATGATTTTTTTTTGCTATTCAATTAAAAAATTCAATATTTTCTTGTTGAAGTTCTCATTTTACGGAGATGGGATAGGCGCGAAGCGCCCCACCATAGTATTGCTTTCTGTATACTTTTTTAAAAGAAGAACACTCATAGTTTCCATAATAATTAAGATAGACTGTTTATATTAGGCTCAAATGAAAGATTTTAGCAAAAGCCACAGCCTCTGATAAAAATAAAATTGTTAAGATGAATAATGAAACTATAAATTACAAAAGAAACTTTGAGAAAAATATTCAAAGGGAAATATTAAGAAAACTAAGCAAAAATCATGGATGCGAAAATTCGACAGAATAAAGTACGAAACAAAATTAATTTTATTAAAGGTCGTTTTTATTTTTATTTGTTAAATTCGTATATTTATTTAACAAAAACCAATATATTATTTTTTTTATACCTTACACAACATTTTCAAAAATCATCTTACATGTTTTTTCTTAGTTTTAATGGATTATTCGTGCCAAAATCTACAACCAAGGCTATACTCGGATTTTTTTCAACAATTAGTTTACTTATAATCAGCAATTGTTTATAAAAAAAAACCGAGTAAGTGCTTTATCCAACAAAATGAACCATAAAAGAGTTATTTCTTGACCATTTTTAACTATGTAACTTGTAGAAAATTTTTCAATAAATTTTTTGACGATAGTACGAGCTCTTTTGAGTGATTAGTTAATTAATAGATAAAGATTTAAACAATTACGATAGTGGTTATTTTATAATTTTTTTAATAGTTGTCGAAATTCAGCGGCAGATAGTGACACAAAGTTTTAGTGATTTTACTATAATTCCCCAGTGTTCCCCATACAAATTACAAAGGCATATCAGTGTAAAAACTGAATGACAGATGGAGGCACTTTTATTGACAATAAAAGCATTATCTTTTTTATCATAAATAATTGTAAGGTTAAGAATTTAATTATTTAATTTTATACATATTGCAAATAATATTGGACCAAAAATGATGTACCCAAACGCGCCATCCGACCGGAGTTTTGGAAATTATCAATTTCCAATTGGTAAAAGACTGAAGGTCGTCCGTTAATGCATTTTTTAAATTAAATTCTGAACACCGCAATCATTATCGAAGTTTTGACTAAGAAACTTCTCAACGCTGAATTGAATAATAACGAGTTCCTTGAAATTTTACTGATGCTGGCTTAAAGAAATTATAAATCTGGAGAATATCATTTCTAAGCCTCCCAGATAACCACAACTGGTAGGATGATATGCTACTGGTAATCTAC
>MKYW01000311.1:53992-66008 GCA_015776835.1 Aphidius ervi | reverse complement strand
GTTTCCCTCACTTTACTTTACATTTAAAATTTAATTTATTTAACAATTTTTAAAATAAAGACACGAGATTTTATATTTAATATTAAAAATAACAAAATAATTTATTTAAACAATTATACTATTCGATAATTTAACAAGATACAATGTATAGAAATCACTGGTTGTGAGGTGGCATGGCCACATCACCAATACAACGTTACAAGTATAGCTCCGGTCACACCGTTTGGCTTGGTGGCCGGACTACAAGCGTAGAGCGAAGAGAAGAGAAGCAAGCGAGTGTTTCTAGTAGACACACATATATATACAGGTAAACCACCGCATTGACTACGTCACATGACAGGTCAATGTGGTGGGAGACATCAAATATGCGCGGGAGCATTCTATCTCGCTACAATGTATATAGTGTCTTTGGGGAGAAAGTCGTTCTCGGCTGAGAGTCCGTAAATACTAAGTCAGGTAGGGTGACAGTCCGTCGGTACAATGTCAATGGCGAAACAGTCGTGGGAAGAAAGTCCGTAGGGATTACGTCTTGGTACCGAAGAGCTGGATTTTTGACCATTTTTATTCTTGATTATGGAGCATTTTCAATACCAACTCAAACGAGTTACCAAAAGTGTCTGCAAGTTTTTCAAACTGGTATCTTACGACAAAACGACCGTGCGTATCTCTCCTGTAGTTTGAGATGGAATAGCTCATACAGATGTCATCTGAAAATCCTGATGACTCTGTCGTGTCAAACTGCTCTTCTTGCAGCTAAAATCCCTTGACAAGATTGTACAACTCTCCCCCTCTCTGACAGGATGATAATTTTTTGATGCTGTACAGAGAGAGGTATTATTCCTCAAATTCAGGGTATTACAAGATAAAACCCAACCGAGCTTTGTACTCCGAGCAGTTGGTAGACTCTCTGGTCCTTTTATAACCCCATCTTTCAGTACTGTGCTGTATACGGGAGCACCAAAGATAGCATCAATTGGAGCTGGTACATAAAACTCAGGATCAGCAAGCTGAAGATGTTTTATGTGACTCCAAGTGTGTAGCAATTGCTTGTGAATCGCAACTGATGGTAAGAACTCTGTTAGTTTTGGCATCATAAAAGCCCTTACTTCTTCTTCATACGGTGATACTCTCGATATCACCTTGATGTCAAACGCACCTCTTGCTTGCATTGAATGTTGACCATCGCCCACCACAGCAAGACATGATGACGTTCTACTCAGTCATAGTTTATTTGCCAGAGCCTCAGACACCAGTGAGATCTCAAATCCTTGATCCAGCAATGCTCGGATAGAGACAACCCTACCCCAGCGATCAAGTGAATCTGTAATAGCTGTTGTCAGCAATACTGGTTGTCGAGGATTAGCCGTCTCTACCAGGACCTGTGGATGATCCACCACCTGTTACAACACATTAGCAAAATTTAGCTCCTTAATTTACTGATTATACTAACAATTTAACATAAAGCTAAATATCTCCTTATGTTGTAGTATGTGTTACCACGTAACAAGATACTACAACTCTAATTGGTACTCTTGGCCATTGATTACCACACCTGGGCCATTGTACATATTCGAGTATAAAAAATAAACTGCATAAAAAGTGGACAATCTTATGAACAGTCGATAATGATAGGCAATGATGAACAGCCTGAAGACTCTGATATAAGCTCGATATTGAGGCAGCTCTTCTTATATTGCCGAAATCTTCCTTCACCTGGCCCCAAATTACCAAGTTCCGTATTGACTAATCTTCTTCTATTGCTGAACACTCTTCGATTGGCCCCAGGCCACAGTGAAGTTATCACCGGTGACGGCAATGCCGATGATTTTTTTTTTCGTTCTTTTATTCAATGCCATCTACAAATGGCGGTACTCTGAGGTATCTGAGATCCCAGGCTTCAAAATAACCACCTGTTCAAACAGATTCTCAAATTCGAGCTATTTGGTGAAATCGCCATTAAAGGATGTAGTTGCTCAGGTGTCATGTCTATCTTAAACTCAGGCGATTTGACCTCTTCTGTGGATCCAATTGGACCACCTGAAATACCGGGTATACTCTCTTCTCCTTCCATAATCCTTAAATATATTGAAAAACAATTAGTAAAATGTCTATGCAATATTTTATTCCACCAGGGTGAAATCACATGACCATACTTTATTTTAAGTATACATATAAAACATGGTATGAATAATAGACATTGGATTTAGGAACACAGGAGCCAAAGCATTTTGAAAAATGACCACCTGTCATTTTTTCAACGGTGAGCAAACTCGTATTTTTCTGATTTTGATTTTTTTTTTACAAAAATAACCCCATAATTTTATTATTATTTTTTTCGAAAAACTTAAAATAATAATAACTCTGTGTGCACATTGTGCCTCAGTAAAGAACGCTCATAAATGTGCACCAATCTCATGATCATGTGGTCTGACGTAACCAGAAAAATGAATACACCAAGTTTACCGCGTGGTTTGTAGAAGAAAATATTATGATCTTACGATCAACTCGACAATGCTCGACCACTTTGGTTAATAATCATTGCTTTATTTTAAACTATAATTATCGAGCATTGTTGCATCACCAAGTGATGCGAGTTTTTTTTTTTTTCTCACCACGCGGTCTGTGCGTGAATCCCGTAGATCTTGCGTAGACCTCATAGTCCATGCGTCAACCCCGAAAAAAAAAATTTTCAGCCTCGTGATGCTCAACTGGTTTTTATCACTCACAAATAAAAAACACTGTCTTTCCCGATTTGAATAATTAACGTTAAAATTCACCCATGAATTAATTATTTAATGACCACTGATTTTAAGGTATAACTCACTCGTTTTGCTCGAAGGACCAAATATTGACGCAAGGAAGTGGAATGTGAAAGGAATAAATATGATAAAACACAAGGTGTTTTAATTGTAAGTCAAACCTCAAAATCTACTTGGTGTTGTATGCACCAAGTATAATACTGTAGCGAGATGGTATCGTATGATGGTGCACCACCTATTTTGAATGGATGTATGAGTATGATGGAGAGACGAGGAGACTGGTATGTGAAGGGAGAAGTATGGAGAGAGAGCCACGGAGAGAGTTGAGCAAAAACGGAGAACGTGCCTCCACACACTTGGGCCTTTGCCGGCAAGCAACATCGTTGCAAATATCATTTTGGCTATGCCAACTTATACAAAACCAAGTAAAAATTATTTTTTCACAAATCAAATTGTAATTTTCAATAAATTAATTATTGCACGCAATAATTAATCTCATTATTATAAACAGTTGCAAAGTTGTAATTTAAATTGAATATAAATTGTGCACATTAAGGCACTCTCAACAAGCTGAATAAATTAAGAATCTGGTAAACGACGACGTGGATCTGGACGGCGTCTTTCTGCTTAACCACGCCGCCATTATACCAAAATATCATTTGAGACACCAGCATTCAATATTGAAAATAAAACAACACCAATTATTGAAATTATTTTGGCCACAAAAACAACAGCAATTATTGTAATTATTTTGGCCACAAAAACAACATCAAATATTGCAATTACTTCGGCCATAATTTCAACATCATTTCATCCAGTTATCTGGTCTGATCAACCAGATATCCAAGGCCAACCAAAATCATCGTCACCAAGGTCATCAAGCCATCATCAAGAACTTCAACCATCATCAAACTTGTAATTATTGGTATGTGTGTGCATTGTGTGAATGGTTAGGGAATATTTTTCAATAAATACAAATTAATTTAATATTTTAAATATATATAAACTTTTGCATAATATTTTCTTGCTACCTGTCATTTTTTCAGGTTGACTTAATACATTATTAATTCGTAGTTTATTTAAATATTTGATTTGATAATTTCTAAAATTTAAACACGTAATAATTCAATCTACATCAAATAAATAATATTTATTTCGTGAAACAACGGGATAATAAATTTCGTTACAGTATATACAGCCCATCAACGACACACCAATGAGAGGGTTGAACCTAAAGCAGAATATGATTATGCTCCTTCTGGTAAATATAGATGTCAATCATATAGAGACTTTAATTGCAAAACGTATTTGATAAAGAATGAACAAAATGAAATAACAGTGAGAACAACAAATCCACAAGAAAAACTTCATTTGCATATTCCCTTTCCGCACTTCATTGAAAAGTACAAGACGTATAAATTATTACGTAAATTAGAGGCTAACAGTGATTGCAGCAGCTCTCACATCGTGAAGTTATTAAAAGAACGATCAAAGTAAGTGAAACTTTTGATTTTTTTGTATGTATAAATAAAAATGACTTTAAGATATTGAAAATACTAAACTCATATTTTTCTAAATTTACAGATTCAAAAACGTAACAGATAATATACTAGATGTGCCTCTGAATTCAGTAATCAACAAAAGTAGAATAAAAGTTGACCAACAATTAAAATTCAATGAGTGGCCTAAATTTGCGGAATCAATAATAATTTGCCGGTATTCAGAAGAGAATTTTTCAGGAAAAGTTGAAACCAAAGCCAAAGATAATATTGCTTTTTTCTTTGGTAATGAAAAATCTACAAAAGCCTTGGGAAATGCACAACAATTACATTTCCAGTTTCAAAAAAAAATTTTGAATGAGCTAGAGTTCAATTAATGTATTATACATCATATTAAGGAAAAGAAAGTGAGTACAAGTTTAATAATTACAATTCCTAAATAAAAGCATTATCAAAAAATTTCTTGCTGAAAGTACTTTAATTTATCATTCACAAAAAGAATTCATATGAAATTTCATCAATGATGATGGAAAATATTTTAATTCTTGTTCTTATAAATAGATACAGACTCATCCTATTTTATTTATCATTTACAAAAAGGATACATATAAAATTTCATCAATGATAATAGAAAATAAGTTAATTATGGGATCCAGAATGGAATCTTCAACATTGATAACGACAGAGCTTGATAAAGTTACTGTAAAAGTTCTGAGACACTACTTCCCTCAATTAAAAATACGCCGCCCTTACTTTTATTTTAAAAGGTATGAGTTATTGTTTTAAACCATGAAGGTTTTAAAAAAGTTTAAAGGTGAAAATTTTAGAATATTTATTCATTATTTCAGAAAATTACTCGATGTTGGATGGAATTGAATTAACCATTTGATAAGGAAAATATTGCGAAAATGTTAAAATATTCATGGGCACTGGCACTAGCAATTGAACATGATAATAATTCCACCACATTGAATGATGTCATGAATATTCTGTTATTACATCAAAACCTCGGAACAAATCCTAATAGTGTAATTTATGAAGAAACTTTGGAGAATCCTTTGTCGATACTGTTGCTTACCTAGAAGTAAGTGACAGTCAGGTAACGAATGATAATAACGAATTTCTTTCAACTATCAAAGAAAAACTAGAAAGATCTTGAAAGGGTAATAAGGTTACACAAGGTCAAAAAAAAATATATAAAACAAAGCATATTGTGCTAAGATAGCAACAAGAAGAAAAAGGAAATAAAAATAAGTCTTCTGTTAAAAAAAAAAAAAACAAAATTAATTTCATTATGAATTGAATTGCTTTTATTCGATATTCTTTCATTTATTATTATCAAAAAAAAAAAATGATTATTCATTATAATTTTGATTATGTATTGGATTTTCTTTATTTAGCTTCATTTTCTTTTCTTCAGTTTTATGAAAAAGAGAAATCATTCATTGTAACATTATTTTATAATAAATTAAATTAATAAGTTCAAGTTTAAATAAAATTGATGTTAAGAAAAAAATATATATATGTCTTTTTATTTATAAATCTCTGATTATAATATTATAGTTATGATAACGTTATTGAAAAATTCAACTATTTAAGTATGGAATCGTTCATATTAAACCTAATTTGTCTCTCATTCATTATAGAAAAAAAAAAAAAAAAAATTTATATTGATAATTCGCACTAATTCCTCGTCATACTTTCCCTGTACATTAAATACGAATAATGAAAAAAAAAAAAAAACCTATTACAATCATACAACATTTGTAATCAAAATAATTTACTTACACCTTATACAATAGAAATACAATACACTCCCTAATCAACCTCGAACTGCCATCTTTTAATATTTCTGATAACTCAATTAAATCTGTTTTATCGGCTTTTTCCCAAAGCATCAACACGTTCGGGTAAAATCAGAAAATACGTTCATATAAAAAGTGTACAGTTTATTAGTGTACAAAATTTATGTGTTCGAGGTACCAGTGTACGTGTTTTAACGATTACAGTTCGTGTGTGTACAACTGCACTATGTACAGCTTCTAATAGTACGAAAAAATATGTGTACAGTAGAAGCCTGCCGAAAAAGAGCACCCCAAGATTATCGTTAACTAAACGATGTTACAATTGAACACTCAATTCCGGTAGACTACACTCAAACCAGAAGATAAAGAAAAAACCGCATTTGCAATTGGTAATGAACTATGGCAATATAAAGTACTACCTTTTGGCCTATGTAACCTTCCTGCAAATTTTATGAAGATTATGTATAAAAGTCTAAAAGGATTATTAGAAAAAGCATTTTTAGTGTATTTAGATGATATAATTATTCTACGGAAAAATTTTGATGAACAAGTTACAATTTACAAGCTTACATTTGGTTTTTTCGAGATTAGTGGAAACAAACCTTTAAGTTAATCATAAAAAATGCAATTTCTTCAAGAAAAAGTATTATTTGTTAGATATGTAATTAATGGTAAAGAATTTAAATGTCAACAAGATAAAATTAAAACAGTTTTGGAATGGCCAACTCCACGTAATATTACTGAACTACGAAGCTTCTTAGGTTTATCTTCTCAAAACCGTTACATAAATGGACTGAAAAATACACAAAATGTTTATGGAATAATGATTCTAAAATAGCTTTCAAAAAATTAAAAGATATTTCAACTTTATTCTTAATCCTAACAACTCCAAAATCAAATGGTAAATTTATATTAAATACTGATGCATTAAATTTTGCATTAGGATCTACCCTCTCACAAATTCAAGAGAATGAGAAAAAGTAATAAGCGAATTATTATCATTCGAACATTTTCGTCATTATTCAAATGGAAAAAAATTCAAAATTCGTACTGTTCATGCTTCATCAAGATAGCTTATGCCATTTGAAAATTTAGAAGGCCGAATGGCAAGATGGATGGAAATTATGAGTAACTTTGATTTTGAGATACAATATAGACCAGGAAAAATACATTCTAATAAAGATGCTCTATTAAGAAGACCATGAACTTGTAAAAAATGTAAGAAAAATTTTGATAACGAACAAAAGGAAGATAAAAATACAAGTTTTCAAATTGTCTGTAATGTAGATGAAACATTCAATTGGAAAAAATTACAAAATGAAGAATCAATCATTAAAACAGTTATTAAATTTAAGAAATTAAATAAAATACCTAGATGTCAAAAGATTTCACGATTAGGAAAAGTTATGAAAATTTATTTATTATGTTGGGATTCATTAATATTTAAAGATGAATGTTTATTTCCTAATTGGGAATGACAAGATAAAACAAAGGTTACATTACAAATAATAGTCCCAGAGAAAAATACAAAACAAATTTTAGAAGAAGCACACGATAATCCAGTGGGTGGACATTTTGGAATAAATAAAACATTAGCAAAAATTAGAAAAAATTTCTTCTGGGCAAAGTGTAAACAAGACGTTGAAGAATGATGTAAAAGATGTAGAACTTGTTTTGCTAAGAAAGGCCCTCATGAAAAAGTCAAATAAAAATTCAAATCGTTAATCCATGCTTTCTATTGAACGATTAGCAATAGATATTAGAGAACCTTTTACCAAATCTCAAAGAGGAAACCGTTATATATTAGTAATAACAGATTATTTTTCTCGTTGGCTGGAAACCACACCATTACCGAATTTCAAAGCTACAAAAAAAGCAGAAGCTTTAATTGTAAATTTTATTTCAAGATTTGATATTCCATCAGAACTTCATTCAGATCAAGAAAGAAACTTTGAATCTAAAGTTTTTAAAGGAACTATGGAGCTATTAAATATTCATAAAACTCGAAAATAGGGATCTTCGATTCTTAGAAAAAGAATCGATCTTCAAGAATCGATTCTTTTTTTTGTAAGAATTAGGTAGCCGATATATCGCCACAAAAAGTACTCGATTCATAAAGAATCGATTAAAAAATCGTGTTATTATAATTATTTTTTTATTAATTTTTTAATCATACATTATTCTTTATGTATACACAATATTAATAGAAAAAAAATAAATCAATGAAATTGAATAAAAAATATGATGTTAAAAAAGAAAATATTATAAATATTCATAATAAATAATTAAATATTATTATTATTCATTAAATATTGAATATTAAATAATATTAATATTTATATTTATATTAATATTTATTATTTATATGAGAAGTGTCAGAAGCCAATCCCCAATCATCAAGTGTCAACGAACTTTGTTGTTTCTTTCTAATTTTTTTTATTTTTTTATTTTATATTAAAAAAGAGTTTAAAATGAATACAAAAGATAGCCTAGGTTTATAAAACCTAGAACAATGCGCTTTGTAACGGCGAAAAACAAGACCGATTCTTTTGGCGATATTCGGTGAAAAAGAATCGTAAATCGATTAATCGGCTCTGAAAAGAATTGGATACTCGTACTCGATATTAATTGATCCAGTACTCGAGTACTTAAAAAATCGCCGAGAATCGAAGACCCCTACTCGAAAAACTAATCTAGAATCTAATGGTATGGTAGAAAGATTGAATCGAACTCTAAAAGAATATCTGGCAAAATATGTAGCACAACATCAGAAAAATTGGGATAAGTAGGAGGTCCCTATATTTTTTTTCAGCTTATAGATCAGCAAAACATGAAACTACACGATACACACCAGCAAAATCAATGTATGGTCGAGAATTAAGACTACAATTGTATTTAATACGAGGAAAACCTCCTTAAAAAACAGAAACAGATCGAATCCCTGAATTTGTAGAAGAATAAACATATTCAATATTTAATCAATACAATAAAAAGACGTGGCCGGATCCTTGGAAACGCAGTTTTACGCAAACTATTGGTCCGATTTACATGAAATATAACATAGATAGTCAGTTTGAGCTCAGGAAGGTTTAAGTCCACGAAAAAATCACCCAGGTTACTTTTTACGATCACCAGGAGGTCAAAATAATTATTCCAGATATCTTCGAGATTTTTCTTATTATTGAATATATTTTTCCAAAAAAAAAAAGATTCAAAGTATTGCTTTAGTTTGTAATGTTAGTTTCCGGTTCACCAGGATGCAGATATTGGATTTTTTTATCATCTCCTGGGTTTTTTTTGATCAAACAATATATTTTATCGAGAAGAAAAGATGATTTTTATGATGATTCATTTTATATAATTATCAGTTTTTATATAATTATTACTCTTTTCTCACTTGTGATCGAGCCTCTAGTTGGGAGCCAGTTGTAAGAAGACTAAATTTATCTTTTATGAATATTTAATAAATTAGTCTTTTACTTTCAAATTTTTAAACATTAAGACACAAATTTACTTTCAAATATTATTTAACAACAATTTATTATAGAAGATACAAAATATATAAATGAATATGATGCAGGTTATTCAAATACAAAACAAAATATAGGTACATATATTATTGGTTTCTGAGGTGGCAAATCCACGTCAACAATACAAGTTTTACAAGTTGATTTCGGTCGCACCTTATAGCTCGGTGGCCGGACTCCAAGTGATTCTATATTTTGATATTTTAAATGACGAGAAAAACACCACATGACTAGCCTTACGGTAAACGAATGTGGTGGGGATTTTCGAAATACGTGTGTGAGCATTTTCACTCGTTACAAGCAGATTTAATAATTAATTGAATCAATTTTTAATTCATCATCAGGTTCGGGAAGTTCGTCTGTTATTTCAAAGCGCCGAAAGCACCATGGCAACGATATAGTTAAAAAAAAAACGATGGCCATTTTTAAGAGGCCAAAAAAAATAAGGCCTTTATTGAAGGCCATTTTCAAGAGGCCATTTTTTAAAAGGCCTTTTTTTAAAGGCCATTTTATAAAAGGCCATTTTTAAGAAGCCAAAAAAAAAGGCTTTTTTTAAAGGCCATTTTTCCGATGTATGAGTTCAGATCGTCTTTTTTTCTAACTATATTTTACCATGTTGCCATGGTGCTGACGGTGATCTGAAATAACAGACGAACCTCCCGAGCCTGTTCATCACTAATCACTCATATAAATATACCAATTGATTATCAATATTTATTTATTGTTACAGTGAATATTTTCCTCAACTTGGAATAAATCCTCTTAAAAGAAAGAAGTCATCGAATTCTATAAATGAAGATTCCAAAAATGATCATACTGATGAAAATCAGGATAAATTTTATTATAAATATGAAAAATATTCAATTTTTTTTTGTTCATTCATAATTTTTTTTTACTCGAATAATTTAAAAAAAAATATAGAAAATAATTATTTAAATTTTATGGTCAGACTGTTTTTGAGACATACATATATCATTGTTCATCATATTGATCAATAAAAAATATCAATATTAAAATTTCGTTCAAGAACAAATAACTACTGACCCAAAATGGTTAAAACAATGACTTTTTATATGTTATTTTGTTTTATTTATTTATATGTATGTAACCTTTTTTTCCATATTTTCTATTTTAGTTTTTTAACGAGTGATGAATCAGATAAGAATATAAATGACTTGGTAAAAATTTTTCTTTCTTTTTTATTCCTATCAATGTTTTTTTGTAAACTACACTTTAATCAATTTATTCAATTCTGAGTTTTCATTTTTTTTTTCTTCTGCATATCCGTCGTTATTTATATGTAAAGAGACAATTGCAGATAAGAATTTAGTATGATTCATTTGAATAATAAATATCTGTATTCGATAAAAAAAAGTAATAATGATTATAACTCTTTTTTCGCTTTGTAATGTAAATGTTATGAATAAATATTTTTATAAAATTTTATAAAAAAATTCATGAAAAATTTTGTATTCATGAGAAATTTGTCATTTTTTTTTCTTCAATTTATAAAGAAATTCATGAAATTTTATGAAAATTTGTCATTTTTTATTTCTTCAATTTATAAAAAAATTTATAAAAATTTGATATTTCATTTTTTTGCTTTATAGAATAATTTATAAATTTTTATGAAACTCACTAATTTTTCCTACAGAAAAAGATAACAAAGTCTTCAAGGAATTTTATGAAATTTTTGTATTAAATTTGTTATCAGATCCGCCTACTTTTCAATAAAATTGATTTCATAAATTAATTTTATAAAAATTATATCTACTTATTTATTTATTCATTCATTTGGTCCATAAGCCCAGCAGTGGTTAGACTAATAAAAGGGCTACAGTATTATACATCTGTTTAGCTTTTAATTTATAAGTAATATAAAAACAAACTCTCTTGCATTTTTTGATTTGACGTTGGTAATGCCTCAAGATCATTTGCTTTCAAACAATTCAATTTAAGTTGAAATGCACAACCTGGTTCTAAATGACGATATATTTTATCCTCAATAAAACGATTTCTATAATATACAAAATCAAAAATATAATTTTTGTAAAAAACAAACTCGTTAAAGTTGTTCTTTACGTTAGCTTAGTACTACTGTATATACTAAATTTTTATTCAATTTAACAAATAAAAATAAAAAATTCAAACAAACGATGATAAATAATTTAGGAGAATTAAAGCTGCCTGTGTTTGAAAAATAAAATCGAAATAAAAAAAGATCACGTATTATCCTTATTACACAAACAAACTTTAACGCCGCGGTTTTCTTCACAATTCCAAGATCAGGTTGACAGACAGCTAAGACTTAATATAATTTCATGATATGTCCATTCAAAATAATCGACAATACTTTCATCTAAGACTCGATATTGTATCACATGCGAATAAATAATTTTTCAATAGAAACGTCAAATTATTAGGAA
>MKYW01000311.1:29809-47369 GCA_015776835.1 Aphidius ervi | reverse complement strand
TTTTTCAATAGATTAAGTATAATTTTTTATTTGACTCGAATTATCTTTCAGATGACAGCTTGAGGTTATAGTCAAGATTTTAGGCCACATTTATTAGAAAACGGTTCTCATCGAATAACTGTATATCGAAAATACTAAGCCTGCTGTTTTACCGACAGACTAGTGATGAGTAGTTTTAAATATGCAACTTTAACAATCATGTTCATGTTTGGATTCAAAAAAAAACAAGTTTGATAAATCAAAAGGTTCTTTATCGTCTTGAATATTGTGTTAGATTATTATTACCATTTGTTTTAACATCTGTATATTGTTTTGTTGACTCAGGTATATTACTATTATTATTATTATTATTATTATTTTTATCATGTAGAAAATAATGTAGCTAACCATTTAATTTTTTGAGCTACATTGATGCTTTAGCTCTGACTTTCTCTTTCGTGAAAGCTACTGCTTTTCTTTGGTAATTTTATTGATTTATTTAACAAATAAAATTATTATAATAACTTTTATTAAATAGAAAAACCCAAAGAAAAACAGTAGCTGAAAGAAAGATGAAGCAAGGGAATTAATGTAGCTTACCTTTTAATTTTTATGGCTACATTAATTCTTCAGCTACATCTTTTCTTTATAGTTACTGTTTTTTCTTGGTATTATTATTTATAGACATAAATTGTACTCATTTTATTTGTCAAATAAATAAATAAGAAAACCATGGAAAAGCAGTAGCTAAGGAAGGAATGTGGCTAAAGAATTAATGTAGCTAGAAAAATTATGTTTCAAGGAAATAATTTCTGGGCAACCATAATTCCTTAGCTACATCTTTTCCTTAGCTAATGCTTTTCCTGGGACATTTTGATTGTTAAGAAATAAATTTACACTTATTTTTTCTATAAAATAAATAAAAATCCCAAGGAAAAGCAGTAGCTAAGGAGAAGATGTAGCTAAGGAATTGATGTTGCCAAAAATTATGTTTCAAGGAAATAATTTCTTGGCAACATCAATTACTTAGCTACTGCTATTCCTCGGGATTTTTATTTACAGTATAATCTCTCTATAGTGACATTCTCTATAATGACAACGAGCGTGACCGTAGGAGAATTTTTTCCCCCACTACAGAATGTCCCTATCTGTGTTGGTGTATATCGGTGTGTATATCAGCGTATGTGTGTGACGTGTGTATATTCTTTCTCATTTTATTAGTTTATCCGTTCCGCCTACTCGATTCCTCTTGACGCAGAAGTGGGAGACGCTCTCTTTAATGAATTCCAAGAATTTGAGCCCCGACGATGTCACTATAGAAGGATTATACTGTATTTTGTAAATAAAATACGTGTGAATTTATTTTTTAACAATAAAAATGTCCAAGGAAAAGCAGTAACTAAGAAAAAGATGAAGCCAAGGAATTAATGTTGCCAAAAAATTATGTTTCAAGGAAATAATTTCTTGGCAACCTTTATTTTTCAGCTACATCTTTTCCTTAGCTACTGCTTTTCCATGGTTTTTTTATTTATTTATTTGACAAATAAAATTAGTACAATTCATGTATATAAATAAAAATACTAAGAAAAAACAGTAACTATAAAGAAAAGATGTAGCTGAAGAATTAATGTAGCCATAAAAATTAAAAAGTAAGCTACATTAATTCCCTTGCTTCATCTTTCCTTCAGCTACTGTTTTTCCTTGGGTTTTTTTATTTAACAAAAGTTATTATAATAATTTCTTTTTTAAATAAATCAATAACATTACCGAAGAAAAGCAGAAGCTAAGAAAAAGTCGGAGCTAAAGAATCAATGTAGCTTACAAAATCAAATGGTTAGCTTTATTATTGTCTACATGATAATAATAGTAGTAGTTAAACAAGGAGAGTTCTGGATCACCCCCCTGCTGTGCTCTATTGTTCTTCTCGACGAGGGCTCCACGGGGGTCTATTGTTCTCCATAGGGGACTCCATGGGGGTCTATTGTTTTTCACAGTGGGTTGACGGGGGGTCTCTTATATACAACATAGCGGGTGGGTGTAGCTAAGGATGTATACAAAACTAAGGAAAAGATGTAGCTAAGACTGTAGCTAAGGATGTAGCTAAGGAAAAGATGTAGCTGAGGCTATGTAGGTAAGGATGTAGCCAAGGATGTAGCTAAGGATGTAGCTAAGGATGTGTAGCTGAGGGCATGTAGGTAAGGATGTGTAGCAAGGTTTGTAGGTAAGTGTGTGTAGTTAAGGAAACAATCTTTATTTGAATTATCTATCTGAAATGTTGATAATGTAGAATTCCTATAAAATTATATCTCTATATTATCAACATTTTGATAAAGTAGAAATTTTTTTATTTGAAAATCGAGTAAAAAGTGGGGAAAAAAAGAGTGGGGGAAAAAAAAGTGGGGTTAGATAGTTGTATATAAGGTCGTGTAAAGTAGTTTGTAACCCTCTTGGAATCCGGAACATTATCGTTGAAAATTTTCAACGTACATCATAACCAGTTACAACAAGTTTTGACAAGTTTTAACAAGTTTAAAATGTTTGAAATGCGTGCAGCAAATGTTGGTCCATTAAGAGCATATAAAATGAGTATACAATCAAGGGTAAGTATATAATTGTTATTTATCCTTTGAGAATGGTATTAATTATTTCAATAATTATTTATAGATGAATAAAAACCTAACACGATTACAAAATGAATTAAGAAAAACAAGGAAAGTTATCAACTCGTCAAAACCATCTAAAAATCAAGAGATAAACGAACTACAACTCACAATAGAAAGTGTAAGAATATTATATTATATATTATATTAATTCTATTCGAATAATATGAAGTTATATAATTTTTCAATGATAAAATTTCTAGATTCAAACGATGACTAAAAAACTACTTGATGCATCAGACGAGTTATCAAAATTGGAAACAGCTGAAAATGGTTTAATACTTAATATTTCTAATTTGATCATCTGAATTTTATTAAATAAATTAACCAAATTATGTTTCAGTGATACTTNAAAAAAAAAAAAAAAAAAAAAAATTTGTATTCATGGTGAATTGATCGTAGTCACTTATCATTACAATTCCAGTAATGATATCTTTCCACCATCAATACATTTTACATTTTTAATTTATTTATATCCAGTAGTCATTTAACAGTGAAACACGATGAGCGTTGACGTGTTCGGGCATCAATCAACAAAAAGTAAGGTTAGAAATGGTTCTATCGGAGCTCGTGGACCACCAGGTGAAGGATTTATGATAACAAAAGATGGTCAGTTTAACCTTCAAAATAAAAGGTTATGTAATATTGGTTATCCTAAGGAAATGAATGATGCAGCTCCAATTAAATACATTCATGACTTGATTACGGAAGAAAAAAGGATAATCAATCAAGCAATCACATCATTACAAGATAGTCATTAGAATCATCAGATAATAATCAATACATTACACTCAAATGCACTTGAACTTGAAAAAAAACATATGATTAATAATCAAAAAGCTGAAGATCTTTCTATACGAAATGTGGAACTTATTCAAAATTTTGATTCACGTTTAGTGAAGTTGGAAAAAACTTGTTTAAATATAATAAATACAATGAAAAAATTAAAAATTGTTCAAATTGAATAAAGAGGGCACGCAAATCAGTAGAAAGAAGAGGGAATTATCAGAAAACCTGTATGGTTACACGTATTTTTCTTCAGTTCTTTTTTGATTGTCGTCGTTGAACGTGTTTAAGAAAAAAATAAAAAATGTCAGTATCCGTTGATTTTCAAGGTTTCGAAAAACCAACAGGTTTATTTGTAATTAAAGAATTAGCAATTCAACCGATTAATCCTACGGGAGTAGTAAGTGTAATAGTTTTCAAAGCACCATGTTCAAAAAATCAATTACTTGAAGATTATCAACGTTCAATTACTCAATCTGAAGAAAATTATCATGGGATACCATGGGAGAGCGGTGGTGAGATTTTCACTGAAGCAAACAATATTTTTATTGAAAAATTGAGTGAAAAAATTGAATATATTTTTGTAAAAGGAATAGATAGAAAAAATTGGTTATTAGCAGTACTTCAAGATAAACCTGTAACAATAATTAATTTAGATGATTTGAGTTGTCCAGATTTACTTAACCTTCAATCACAAGCAGTTATTAAACATTCGAAAGGACATCCAAAATGTAAAAACTATATATGTGCATATGAAAACGTACAGCACTATAAAAATTGGTTTATTGAAGATTTTTCTCTACGTCCAAATGTTCGTAAATCTGTAATATTATTCTGTGCTGTTGATAATTTATGGAACTTAACAGCAAAAGATATTGCTAAATTACCTGTAATGGCATTAATGAAATTTGCATCATCAGAAATTGATGGAGTTTTGGATAAATTATCAGAAAAACAAAAAAAAAATCAAAAAATTGTTGCAGGTTGGAAAAGGTGTAAGGAACATCCAATGAAAGAATTTGAAGATATAACTGGAACTTTTTTTTTATACATATGTAAAAGATTGCGATAAATGTAGAAATAATAATAAGAATAAAAAAACATTTTGATTCTAAATCTCTATTGTCTTATTTTTTTATTTTAAATTAAAAAGTAAAATATAAAACTTGAACATGTTTGAATTTAATAGTATACAATGATATATTCTAAATTTATTGAAATAAAATATTTGCAAGTTGTATGGAAAACAGGTTTAAACATGTTGCAACCTGATGAAACCTGTTAAACGATTTCAATAGTTAACGAGATAATCGGTATTTTTTTTTTTTTTTTTTTATTGTATATTATTTCAAAATCTGGAAAACAGATGTTAATATTATAATCTCTTAATCTCTTCTTCATAAATTTTATGAAAGAATTTTTTTTTTCAATCCTACAGACATATGCTAATCTCTTAATCTCTTTTCTCTGAATATTATATAGTTGTCATCCCTTCCATCGTTGATTCCTCGAAATGAAAACCTGTTTAACTTTTCCTTCTCTAAAAGTTTTGACGAATAGCAATGCTTTATGGAAAAAGAGGGGGCTAAATTTTTAGGAAAGGGAGTTTTAAGAGGTGGTGGGAGAATCTTTTTCAGTATATATAGAGGTGTAAAAGACTTTTCTGATATAGTCAAAACTTGAACGTCTGCAACACTTGATTTGAGGTTAGAATAAAATGTAAGTATTGAAAATTTGGATTCGAATATTATTTTTATTTGCTTTTATTAATAATTTGCTTATTTTAATATTTTTCATTTCTTTATAAAGATAAAATGGGTTTGGAAAATTTGAAAAAATTGGAAAAAGCAAAAGAATATTTATCAATTAAGAAATTACAAAATGGAAAAGTTTACAAAGTGACGAAAGTGCGTCAAGTGGATACGAAATATGAATTAGGAGTGACAGTTGAATTAAATAAAGTTGTTCAAATTTTCCTTCCATCGAGATTTGTTGAACATTTTAAAACTGAGAAAAGAGACTATGAAGAATTTTCGGAAGCAGTCGAGAAAGGAATTCTGAGGATGTCTGTTTCAGGAGATGATAATAAATGTGTGAAATTTGATGAAAGTTTCAAAAAAAAAAATAATAAAAGAGTTGTCGAAGATTATGATGAGGAAGAAGAAATTATAGATCATCCTGATTTTTATGAATAAAAAAATATATGTTTATAATTTTTTGTTGTGTTTTTCCTTTTATTTATTCTTCCAATTACATTTTAAATTATTTATTAATTTAATTTACGAATAATACCACTAATTGGTTTATACTCTAATATACGATCATGAATTATTAAACAATATGCTGATGTATCCGCTGGAAAGTTTTCTTTTGATTCAAATTCTAAACGTACATCGACTGGTCCGCTTTTCAACATTTCATTTTGTCTACTACAATCAATTACAATAAAAGGTAATTTCGATTTGAATATTTCTTTTGAAATCAAAAATTGATGTTGATTTCCATAGTATGATTCACTAAAATTTGCATACATTTCATATAATAATGCGAACTGATTTTTATTTATATCATGATTCAAATTTCCATAAGGATAAATTTGAGAATTCAAATGTAATTTAACATCACTATGTTACAATGATCGAAGTTGTTAGCATTTTTATTCCATTGATTTTTTCTATTTGTTTGAAAAACAAGAATAACATATCGAGGTTTTTCTAATTGAGATGTAGTTTTTATAGTCCAAATATGTTTATTAGTTCTCGGTAAAAGTGGATATTCATATAATTCCCATGATCGAAATCCAATAGAGATTAATGGATCTTTTTGAATATATTTCATCATTTCAATTTTTTGTTTATTTGATAACATGACATATGGTATGAGCCACTCTATTTTCATAATATTGATGTCAATTTGTTTTTCAGCAACGACTGTATCATCGTTTGGAATTATTGAATTGATATCATCACGTGAACGTATAAGAATAATTTCATGTTTCGCATTTACAATAATTTTTCTATAATCTTCAGCGAATCCTAGAATCATTTTCAATGGTATACATACATCAATATATTCATCAGTATCCGTCCACTGTACATTTTCATCGATACTCATCCACCCAGCATTTTCCAAGTTAGTTGATGGATTAATTGAAAGATAATTTTTTATTGTACTTGTAACACCAACATTTTTTGATTTATAAACTTCTATACCATTAATTTCATATCGAATTTCATCAAACATATGACACATTGCATTGTGAACTAATTTAACTTTTGTTGGAGCTGTTTGAGTATTTTTTTTACTGATTTTACCACTTATATGTAAGAAACTTTTTGATGGAAGAATAAATAAATCTTGATTTTGAATAGTGATCCTTATTTCATCGCTATTATTAAAACTTGATGATCCATAAGGTTGATGTGCATGAATTTCATAATGTGAAATACTTTCATCAAACTGAACCGGTGAATTGATTGCTAATACACTTTCATCAACTATTTTCACTTACATGAACAGTTAAAACAAGAAATATTTACCCAATCGAATTTCCACTTCCAACTCCAAAATTTTTTACTTTTAATCCGAGACTTTTTAGGAATTTGATATTCTGAGGTGTTAACTCCTTCGCTGTTCGATGATGAGTGACTGATGGAGTCCATTTCGCTGTTTTATATGCAAATCCTCTTTTAATTTTATTATTATTATAATTATTGAATACTAACACCATTATCCTGACTTAATATGTAGCCTTACTGTCATTGTTTCACCACGAAAGTTAACAAGATGACCGTCTTGATCTAGAATTTTTATTTGTAGATAATCAATTGTTTTTACTGTTACTGGTAGATATATTGGATTAGTTGGCACCTCAATAATTTTATATCCTGGTGGTGTTGTAGGAAAAAATGTGTGGATTGTATGAACTTTTTTATTATTGCTATATGCACCCGTTGTAATATTACACTCAATTCGTAATGCGTTGATTCGATTTATATTAACGGGCATATCCGATTCATAAAGGTGATTTGCTTCTAATACACGTGGTGAAAAACCAAGTATACTAGCTATAGAATCTTCATATCTGAAATCTATATACTTCGAACTTTTGATATAACTACGTAATGTATTTTGTTCACCCCACAATTCAATTGAATGATTTTGAAGAACACTTGCAATATCTTCAAGTTCATAACTTCCAGTTGGAATTGTTATTACACCATTATCTCCCAAATAAACTTTATTTATATCTTCATCAATATTTGGAATTGAATTAAATGTCAAAAAAGAAGGGAGACTCAGATAATAGTTTTTTTCTCTCTTTAGTTCGATTGCTGGGAAATATTGTGTCTCTAATATTGATGAATTCCCTGATAGAGTTAAAGTAAATGTATCGTACATGATGAGAGTTATCTGTATACTAAAGAAAAATTAAATGCTAACAGTTTTATATCATCCCTAATAAAAATTGTATACATAAATGTCCACAGTTGTATGTATTCCAATCTTGAAAACGTTGATGATTAAATTTGATGCTACCAACATTCAAATATCTGACAAGATCTGAAGGTGGTTGAAGATTTCCAAAACTATCAAAATAAATTGCAGTGTTCGAGTTTTTTTTATATGCAACCCAGTGTGTACCATTATTCTCTTTATCATCAAGATTAACAATTCCACATTCGACACACCATGGTCCTTTTTTCGGCATTTCATTACGCATGAATACTCCACGGAAGTTGGGTATCTTTAATTGAACTGCACATTTCATTATATCATTATCAGATAAAGCATGATGTGGTAGCATCTTTAAAAGTTTTTTGGATTTAAATGTAAACCCATTCCTCTTTTATAGGGTGTCATATATAATCCTTTTCCAATTGCTATTGACTCAAGCATTTTATTATGACGAATACTTTCAGCTAACTGTTTGTTTGATGCGTTAGCACTATTAACAGCTTTAACAATCCCAGATGCTCCACCAACTAAACCACCTAATGCTGAAACAGCTGACAGTATTGGTATCAAAAGCGGTAAAGCACCACCTACTTTTTCAAGGGATGAAGTTAGTGGTAAAATTCTCGGGATTTTAACTTTTGATTTTCCGCCATTACTTTTCACTGCTGCTCTAGCTCCTTTTAATGCATATTTAATTGATGATGATGATCCATTTGAAGATTTCATAGCTTTCTTTGCTGCTTGAACAATTTTATTGAAAGAAACTTTCTTAATTTTTTTACTTCCTGTTTTTCTTCTTGAACACTTTTTTCTTTTAACGCAAGATCCTTTTTTAGTTGATGGTTTTCTCTTTTTCAATGAAACACCCATTCCAAATTTTGATTTAACACGCATTGCTCTTGATACGAAAGCAGCTGCAGCTCTTTCTCCTAACGAAGAGTCTTTTGCAAAAATTCTTTTTGTTGCTTCTGTTGCTAATATATCATCAGCTTTATTTCTCAAATTTATGTTGTTTTGATTTTGAGTGTAAGCAATATCGTGTCTTTTGCAAGCAACATCCAACGGATTGATTCCAGGATCACCTCCAGCTAATCGTTTTTCCAATTTCGTACCAGGTCCACAATATCAATATCCAGGGAGATGTAATTCAAATGAAAGTTTATTTATCAGTTTATTCAAAATACCACTCCCAGATTTTTTCTTTTTTTGAGATGTATGTTCTATCATCATCAAACTGAAACTGATGAAAATAGTATAAAACCGTTGTATATGTATGAATACTTTTTAGTCAGTTCAAAACACAATGGAGTTTAAGACGCAACAAAAGAAATTACCAGTCAAAAATTTTGATATACTAACAACAAAAAAAGGTGAAGGAATTACAAAACGTCATGGTGATTTGTTACCAAATACAATCAGAGGAGTTTTTGTTGGCCCATCAAACTGTGGAAAAACTAATGCTCTTCTGAGTCTTATTACTGATCCAAACGGATTGAGGTTTTCAAATATTTATGTTTATTCAAAATCTTTAAATCAACCGAAATATCAATTTTTAGAAAAATTAATAAAACCTATCAATGGTATGAATTATCTACCATTTTCTGATAACGAGCAAGTTGTTTCTGTTGATGATGCAAAACCAAATTCTATTTTCATATTTGATGATGTAGCAACTGAAAAGCAAGATAACATTAAAGCATATTTTTGTATGGGTAGACATAAAAAAGTTGATAGCTTTTATTTACGTCAATCATACGCTCGTATACCAAAACATCTTATTCCTGACGACATCGACTTTTTAGTTTTGTTTAAACAAGATGGAACGAATCTTAAACATGTGCATAATGATAACGTTAACACTGATATGACTTATGAAAGCTTCAGAAAAATGTATTTGGATTGTTGGAATGATAACTATGGTTTTCTTACAATTGATAAAGATCGTGAATTACACAATGGACGTTATAGAAAAAATTTTGATTGTTTTATTTTAATCAAGAATTAATTATATACTTTTTAGTTAAATGTTGAATCTCATGTGAACAACATGTCGTTAAGTAAAAGGAAAATCATGGCTGAGGTGAATTCACTCAGTGAAATAGAAAAAGTGCAAGATGTAATTAGGAAAAAACATAAATTATTAAAATTAGAAAAAGATAATATAGATGAGATAACAAATGAACATTTCAAACCTGTGTTAGAACCTCTTCATCAAATATCTAAACATATGTTATCGACAAAATCAATGCGTTCACCACGATTAACTGATGTAACAACATTATCATCATCACCGTTCAAACCTTCAAAGAAAAAACCGAAAAGTAATATCAAGAAAAAGATGCAATTAAATCCTTCAGTTGTGTTAAATGGAACAAATGATCTTATATCAGAAGATTTAGATTCAATGAGTGATGATGATCACATAATTAATCAATTATCATTATCAGACAACTCGGTAATAAATCAATCTATTGAAGATGATAATGAAACGATTAGCAATTCAACTTTAGATTTTAACTTTAATAATTCTATCATTAATGAATATTCCAAATTAATAAATACAACTGATTGGGATCGAAGTTACAGAGTAAGAAAACTAAAATCAGGTTACTCAATTGAAAATGGAAGAATATTTGTGAAAGAAAACAATTCAATTATAAAAGATTGTGAATATCCAATTACATTAGGTCTCTTAGAATTGTTATTGAAAAAACAACCTGATGAAACGAAAATTTATAGTCCCGATATTGAAAACTATAAAAAAATAGTTTTATCAACAAATGCACATCGAAAATTGTATGAATCAAGGAGTGCCATTAGAAATCTCAATTCGACGAAGTACATAAGATGGATAAAATTATTTGGTGATTCTTTGAGATCAGGAAGAGGTCTCTTACCAAAGTATATACGAACATCAAAGCAAAATGTAAAATTTGATTATGTACATTGGGATGATGTAAATGAACTTGTTGAAAGATTACAATTATTAGTAGCATCAAGATCAGCTGGTAACCAAAGTCCTGATAATGAAATTTTATCAATTATTGAAGAACTACGAGAGGCTTAAGTTATTCATTAGTTATCTAAAGACTTTTCTAGAGTAAAGAATGGAAGGATATAAATGGGATATTGTGAAGGAATTACATGCTCCAGCTGGAAGAAATTTTCAACGTCGTCATGTTGATATTCGAGATATTGATGAAACATGGCAAGCAGATTTAGTTGAAATGATACCATATTCTAAAGAAAATCAAGGAAATAAATATCTATTGACAGTTATAGATATATTTTCGAAATTCGCATGGGCTGCTCTAATCAAAAATAAAACAGGAAAAGATGTCTCCGATGCTATGGAATCAATATTAAAAAAAGGACGATTTCCTAAAAAATTGCAAGTTGACAACGGATTAGAATTCTATAATTCTACTTTCAAATCATTGATGAAAAAATATGAAATTCATATGTATTCATCATTTACACATTTGAAGGCTTCGAATCGTGAAAGATTTGATCGTACGCTTGAAAGAAAAATGTGGTTGAGATTCAGTTTCAACGGAAACTATAAATGGATAAAACTATTACCTGAATTAATTTCAGAATATAATAATACAAAACATAGAACAATAAAAATGAAATCTAAAGATGTAAATATAAAAAATGCTAAGAATTAAAAAAAAAGTATTTATTCATCATCATCATCATCATCATCATCATCAAAAAATATATCATTATCAAAAAATTCTAGAAATTTCAAACTTGATGATAATGTTTGAATCAGTAAATATAAACATATATTCGAGAAAGGATATATTCCGAATTGGACAAATGAGATTTTTACTATTGTGAAAATCAATAAAACAAAACCTATAACTCACAAATTGAGAGATTATCAAAATATATTTTTGATTGAAAAAATAATAAAAATTCGTAGTAATAAAATTTTTGTTAAATGGTTAGGTTTTGATAATTCACATAATCAATGGATTAATAAATAATTCAAACAGAAAAATAAAATTGTCATCATTTATTATAACCTCTATCAATATAATACATCATTCAGAAATCATAAGCTTAGTCTACTGTTGCAATATATCCCCATGGTAGTGTGTTGGTACTACCTCTCTGCAAATTACGTTTATCATCCTGCTAGCTTAAGGCTTTTTTTGTAATTGTAATTGTTTTTACATTATGATTACGAGAACGTATCATATTTTGCTTTTTGAATATTTCTATTTCATTTATAAGGCAATTTTTATAATCTTCAAATTTTTTTTATGGCAGATTTTTTAACACCTTTTTCTCTAGAATGTACTTTATGTGTATTTGTATTTGAATCATTTTTAACTCTATAACTATATAATTTACTGCTTAAACCTATGAATTCAGTCATTATTTTACCATTGTTTTCGTCTTTCATTAATCCAACGACTTTTTTGTTTGTTAACGGAATACCATAAGGATTATTAATATCATTATCTGATGTATTAAATCTATTAATATCTTCTTTCATATTTTCATAAATATTAGGTACAATGAAATGATAAATACATGAATCAGTATCACCATAAAGATATTTAGCGTTATTACCAAATTTTTTTAAGATGTAATTATAATGAAAATCATAAATATATGTTTTCGAAATATCCAAAATACTAAATCCTAAATGAATAGGTTTGTTCAATAGTATGCTACTTTGTTTCATTTCTATGATTACTGAATCATCGATTATTTTTGATGATGCAAAATTAGGTTTTGCTATTAAACTTCTAGCACCATATCAACTATCATATTACGAAATTATTTTGAATTCTCGATGGTTTCTTTCGCTTTCCATTGTCTTCCATAAATAGCATCGTCATTAATTTGAAAAATAATTTTTCAAATTCATTTTTAGCTTGTTGTCGTAATTGTGTATTTAAATCTATGTATGGTTTTAACCATGGACTTTGATTAAACTTCAAAACACGATTAATTTAAAACCTAGAGCAGATATTGTTTGGGACTTTGATAATGAACAACATATTTTTCTTTTGAATTTAAAGTACCTAATAGCTTAACACATTTACTCTCAGGTAAAGGTGGTTTCTCATGAACTGGCGCTAGAGGTAAATCTTTATGTAAATCATGAAGATTTGATGGATATTCTAAATCAACTTCAAATATATATTCAATTTTTGAATCATTTAAAATCAATTTGATTTGTGATTGATCGAAGTCCGTACACCATTCAAAATTATGTGTCGGTAATGATATCGACATAACTCCACCATATAAATTGTTCACATCAAAATACATTAAATATGATTCTACTTCTGAAGGATTATATTCCTTTTCCATGAATCTATCATTCGCCTTAGCATATCTATCCGAACATTGTGATAAACCTCCACGAATACCTTTTTCAATTAACAGAACCATGTCTGGATCAGTTAGTAATTCAAGTTCTATTTTTGTCATTTTCAACATTGCTTCGAAACTCGAACCTGGAGCTGTATTATTATATTATTATTATAAAGAGCATCTAATCCATAAGCTTGTCGACAGTTTTCACGAAAGTTTTCAAAAATATCAGCAAGTAATGTAATATCTGATCGTAAATATAAATCAGAATATTTACCTAATGATTGAATCTTCAATTTCTTCCAAACGTTGGTGACATGATTATATAATTCATCAGTTATATTTTCATCATTTAATTTTGAATAAAAATTCAATTTTGATGGAAGGTTGACATCATCAAATCTATTCCAATCATCTAAATAATCATATGGAAAAACACCTTTTTTCGTTAACAATTCAAATTCTTCGTTAACCCTACAAAAACTTTTAGATATTGTTTTTTTATCATTTTCTAAATTTTTTGCTAGTGTATCGATTGAACTAGCCATAAATCTAAATGAATTTATGAATCTTAACTGAATCCTCGTATTATCCACATGTTTTGTGAAAGAAATATAATTTTCTTTGTTCAATGGAAGTAATTCTATTTCACCAGGAAATCTCTTAGTTAATTGTTCAATTATGAAATGTGCATCATATCCAGATAAATTATGAAAAACAATTGGAATTATACAAAAATCTTGATAATTTATATTACAGGCTTGAGCTGCCCCCCTATAAACACCAGTGATATGATCGTGATCACGAACTTTAATATTTTGTTCCGTAAAGATATTATCGCAAATATGGCATTTTTTAGCTTGATGAAGAGAACGCTCTTCATTAATTGTCAAGTTCATATTTGATAAAATATTATCAACTTTAATAGCTATATCAAACAATTCATCAACAAACCACTCAACACAATTTATCGATCTATTAAATTTGAATTCTGACAATGAATCATCATAAGAACATTTCTGATAATATCCTAAACTACAAGGGACATGGTTCTGATATTCTAGAGTCCTTTTATAAATTATCATTATTATCCTTCACAATTGGTTTTAAAATACATTCTGCATCAGCGTATACAACAAACCGAACTGTAATTTGATACTTATAATTTTTGAATTTTAAGAATTTGTTTTTCGTAGATGGTAACCGCATAGCTGTATCATTTTTTTTTCGAGCATTCTACTTGATGATTATTCAACAAATTTATTGACTGAAAGTAACATAAACATCTGTCACATATTCTTGTACTTCCATTATGTAATGAAATTTGTTTGATAACTAAACATGACAAATTACAAATCCAAGTGAAATGGAAACTTGAAAGGTTATGAATGAATTCAACATCCTCTCCGTTTTTTTGTTTAATATTAAGTTCATTCGCATTGCTTTCATTTTCAATAAGTAATAAATGAATTGTTTCACCATCAACATTATTTTTGCTAAAATAATATGACTACTATTAATATTTCTAACATCAGCTTCGTTCATGTTTTTTCTTTTCCTGTTTTCATTCAAATGATCATTTCAATGATTTTTTTTAACGTTAAAATTAATCAACTCACCCATATCATTATCATCATAAATTTCTTCATTATCATCTTCAATATCATAGACATTTATCTTTAAATTATTCATTTTTTCGAACGATGCAATTGATTTCCAACTCATTGAAAAAGTGATCCCATCAAAATTAAGCGAACGTTCATATTGTAAATAACTATTTACCCTACAAGAATTATTAGGTAGTTTATGAATTGCTGCAATCATCATTATTTTTAACATTTACAACTGAACCAGTATATTTATTAATGTGAATTTCAAGATTCAAAATTTCATTAAAAGACCAACCTGAACCTTGCAATTCACTTTCTTCAATTTGTGTTTGAAGTCTAGAAAAACTATTTTCTATCACATCACTAATATCCGTTGATTTTAATATTTCAATAATTTGATCATTGAAATATTCAACATCAGACTCATCATCATTTAATTCTTTTGGTCGAATGAAATTACATGCTAATATTAATTGGACTTTTTATGTACCATGTTGAGTCATTGATTCATTTATTTTTGTATATAACATACGTTTTACCTCATCGAAAAAAAAATCTAGATTATTATGTGATAAGTTTACGATTATACTGACATTCATCCTATTTCTAAAAGCACTTTCTACATCAATCCATCCAATACTAGCTTAAGAAGCACTGTTATTAAGATTAATATTACTATTACTACCACTAGCACTATTATCACTATTATTGATACTGGTAGATTGGCCGGGTTGGATAAAACCACCTGAAACTGCATCATATGAAGGAAAACTATGATGTAATGTACGCAGTTTTAATAAAATTGTTGTCGAATGGATAATTGTTGAATTAAATATTGTTAACTGAGTACAATGCAGCGTGCTGAGACGTGACTCTAACTCTCCAATCATACCCACTAAATCTCTATGCACCCATTCAACAGCTGTTCGATCATGAGAAAACAATAACTGTTGATAGATAGAAGTGTACTGTGCTCGAATAAACACATGCGTTTGATAATCATCCTAATTCATCTGAACCTTAAAACAAAAATTTAAATAAATAATAGAAGAGAGAAAAAAATATCATTGAATATGAACTTTGAAAATTTTGTTATGAACAATATTTTAATTCTATATGAGAAGAAGATAGATATTGGATATTCATTATAAATTTTAGAATATATTCATAAAAACGTTGAGATTAGCACTTCTTTGAACATTATAGATTGTTTATTTATTACATGATACATATGTTTCAATGAAATTATAATCAATTATTAGTATTATTTAATTTGATTTTATATTTGTATTTTCTGAGCCTGTCACATAAAAAAAAAAATAATTATTTGAAATAAAAAATTAAAATAACTCATAAAATTATAAAATGGATATTAGTCAATAGATTTAGATAATTAACTTTACATAATTAAAAACATAGAAAACACTCATTAGAATAGAATAAGAATAAAAAAATCTAGAAGGAATCCAGTTGGTTGTAAAACTTGTGGGACAATAAATAAAATCATCCATGAAATTTTTATAATAAATATTTTAAAAATATTTAAAACACATTAATTATGAAATATAAATAATTAACGACAGATTTAGATAATTAACCTTACATAATTAAAAAAAAAAAAAACAGAAAACATTCAGAAGAATAAAATAAGAATGAAAAAAATCTAGAAGGAATCCAGTTGGTTGTAAAACTTGTGTGATAATAAATAAAGTCACTCATGAAATTTTCATAATAAATATTTCAAAAATATTTAAAACACAATAATTATTAAATATAAATAATCAACGTTTCAAAATTAAAAACTGAGACACGTGGAAGAATAAATTAAGTATAGAAAAATCGCGAAGGATGCCACATGGTTTTATGATTTAAAGAATAAAAAATGAACAAATAAAATCACTCATAAAATTTGTATAATGAATATTTCGAAAATATTTTAGACATATTAATTGTTATCATTAATAAATATAAGTAATCAACGTCTTAAAATCAAATAACTGTGGACACGTGGAAGAATAAATTAACTATAGAAAAATTAAGAAGGATTCCACATGGTTTCATAATTTAAAGGAGAATAAATGAATAAATAAAATCATTCATAAAATTTTACAATGAATCGTTTAAAAATATTTTAGATACATCAATTATTATTATTAAATGAAAGTAATCAACGTTTTGAAATTAAATAACTGTGAACACGTGGAAGAATAAATTACGTATAGAAAAATTTAGAAAGATTCCACGTGGTTTTATAATTTGAAGGAGAATAAATGAATAAATAAAATCATTCATAAAATTTTACAATGAATCGTTTAAAAATATTTTAGATACATCAATTATTAATATTAAATAAAAGTAATCAACGTTTTAAAATTGAATAACTGTGAACACGTGGAAGAATAAATTACGTATAGAAAAATTTAGAAAGATTCCACGTGGTTTTATAATTTGAAGAAGAATCAATGGATAAATAAAATCACTCGTAAATTTTTACAATGAATCGTTTAAAAATATTTTAGATACATCAATTATTATTAAATGAAAGTAATCAACGTTTTAAAATTAAATAACTGTGAACACGTGGAAGACTAAATTACATATAGAAAAATTTAGAAGGATTCCACGTGGTTTTATAATTTAAAAGAGAATTAATGAATAAATAAAATCATTCATAAATTTTTACAATAAATCGTTTAAAAATATTTTAGATACATCAATTATTATTAT
>MKYW01000311.1:15629-27155 GCA_015776835.1 Aphidius ervi | reverse complement strand
TCCTATTTAATGCTGGTGAAGTATAATCATTATCACTATCATTTGATGCACCAGCATCTTTTGATTTATCAATCATATCACTAATTGGTTCATCAAAATAATTTTGTAATGTTTGTGATTTGTTTTCATGTTGTTTGGATGATCCAGCATAAGTCTCAACGACCACAGCAGATGATGAAATTTTATTATTTATATTTAATACTGGTGAAGTATAATTATCAATATAATATTCATCATCATCATCATCATCATTTGATCTATTAACAACATCATCAATCAAATTATCTAGGTTACATTGACGCTTACGTCGTTTTTCAAGACCACTACGTGGCCCATCAACGTGGTTTCGCTTGAATCGCATTGTTAATTCTCGATCTGGTTCTGTATTTTCAGGATCTCTCAGGTCATGAATATCTGCTGTTGCTCTGTAATTGCAGGGTTGCTCCAATTGGATTTTTGTAAAAATCTTCTGTAGAGCAGTTGAAGTAAAGCAGTTTTCCAAAAACTCTTCCATTAAGCCACTAAAAAACATATTTAAATTATTACGTGACTTTTTCATGATAAAATGGAAGTATTGATAATTTTAAAAGTTCACCAAACGTACTTATCTCTTAAGTTTTGCCCACAAGTCATTATACGTCTTATTTCATGCAGTTTCATCAAGCTACATTGTTTTGGAGGCTTTCCATCTCCAGAAAAATGCTTTTTAATTTTTTCTGTAACAATAATGCGACAATTATCAATTACTCTTCAATAAATGATAATACATGAATTTTTGATAATTAAACGAGTACTTACTTAGTACACCCAGCATCCCCCCTTTGTTACATGAAAATTCTAAATTCATACAACGATCAGATGCTTCTACTGAGTCGTTTAATTCTTGATATGTAGAATAAGGTAGAATGTATTTTAATTTTGATGACCAGTGATTATTCAAAGTTTCTTTATAAATTACACTATTAGGTATTGTTTCAAGGTTTTGATGTAATGACAGAATACTCATGACATCATTCAATGTAGTGGAATTATTATGATGTTCAATTGCCAGTGGCAGTGCCCATGAATATTTTAACATTTTTGCAATATTTTCTTCATCAAATGGTAAATTTAATTCCAACCAACATCGAGTAATTTCCTGAAATAATAAATAAATATTTTAAAATTTATTCCTTGAGAAAGTTTTTAAAACCTTCATGGTTTAGAACAATAATACAAATGTATGCATACCTTTAAAAAATAGAAGTAAGGACAACGTATTTTTACTTGAGGAAAATAGTGTCTCAGAACTTTCACAGTAACTTTCTCAAGCTCTGTCGTTATCAATTTCAAAGACTTCATTCTGGATCCCATAATAAAAATATTTTCCATTATCATTGATAAAATTTCATATGTATCATTTTTGTAAATGATGAATAGAACAGGGTGAGTCTGTAACTAATTATAAGAACAAGAATTAGAATAATTTATATTATCATTAATAAAATTTCATATATATTATTTTTGTGAATGACAAATTAAAATATTTCCAGAAAGACATTTTTTGATACTGCTGTTATTTAAGAATATAATTATGAAAAATGTACTCACTTTCTTTTCCCCAATATAATGTATAATACATAAATTAAATTCTAGCTCATTTTGAATTTTTTTCTGAAACTGGAAATGTAATTGTTGTGCATTTTCCAAGGCTTTTTTCGATTTTTCATTCCCAAAAAAGAAAGCAACATTATCTTCGGCTTTGGTTTCAACTTTTCCTAAAAAATTCTCTTTTGAATATTGGCAAATTATTATTGATTCCGCAAATTTGGGCCACTCATTGAATCTTAATTGTTGGTCAACTTTTAATCTACTTTTATTGATTACTGAATTCAGAGTCACATCCAGTATATTATCTGTAACGTTCTTAAATCTGTAATTATAGAAAAAAAATAGTGTAATATTTTCAATATCTTAAAGTCATTTTTATTTCTACTGGAAGACCAAATAAGACACTTACTTTGGTCGTTCTTTTAACAATTTTACGATGTGAGAGCTGCGGCAATCACTTGCAGCCCCTGCTTTACGTAACAATTTATATGTCTTGTACTTTTCAATGAAGTGTGGTGAAGGAACATGCAGATGAAGTTTCCCTTGTGGATTGTTTGTTCTCACTGTTATTTCATTGTGTTCATCTTTTATCAAATAGGTTTTGCAATTAAAGTCTCTATATGATTGACATCGATATTTACCAGGTGGAGCACAATCATATTCCCCTTTAGGTTCAATCCTCTCATTAGCGTGATACTGATGGGCTGTATATACGAACTTTTTGTAATAATAGACCCATGAATTCTTGAATTGACCCATCAGTGCAATAATATCTTCCTATAATTGATGGAGGAATGAATAAAATTTTGTAGAATTATTTTTTTTCATAATGGAATAATTGTTAATAATCGCAAAAGATTATTAACAATACGAAATTGAAAGGACAACTATGACGCTGAATAAAATAAGATGAATAAAGACGAGAGAATAAACATATACATTTTGGTCTTGCCAGAGACAAAAGAAACATTTATAAAACAACCAAATTTTTATTTTTATTGTTATAATATTAATATGATTGTCATAGAATTAATCAATAATCACGCATCAGCAAAATAAAAAATATAAAAAAAAAACACTCACGCATCAGCAGAATAAAAAATATAAAAAAAAAACAAGAAAAATAGATAAGCAAGAGACTACTGGATTTTAGACCACCCTTTATTAATTTTTATTGATTTTTTTTTTTTAAAATTTCTCATCAATTTATTTATTTTTTTTAATATGTTAATTTTTTTATTTTAATATCAACACACTTAGAAAAAGTATACACACAAATTTTGGTCTTGCCAGAGACAAAAGAAACAATTCTAAACTTATTTTTATTTTTATTTTTTTTTTATAATATTAATCCGATTGTCATAGGATTAATTAATAATCACGCATCAGCAAAATAAAAAATAAAAAAAAAAACAATCACGCATCAGCAGAATAAAAAATATAAAAAAAAACAAGAAAAATAGAAAAGCAAGAGACACCGAATTTTAGACCACCCTTTGGTAATTTTTATTGGATTTTTTTTTTTTACAGGTTCCCATCAATTTATTGATTCTTTTTAATATGTTAATTTTTTTTTTTTAATATCAACACACTAAGAAAAAGTATACACACACATTTTGGTTTTGCAAAAGACAAAAGAAACATTTATGGACCACCTTATTTTTATTTCTATAATATTAATCCGATTGTCATAGGATTAATCGATAATCACGCATCAGCAAAATAAAAAATAAAAAAAAAAAACAATCACGCATCAGCAAAATAAAAAATATAAAAAAAAAACAAGTAAAATAGATAAGCAAGAGACTACTGAATTTTAGACCACCCTTTATTAATTTTTATTGATTTTTTTTTTTTATAATTTCTCATCAATTTATTTATTTTTTTTAATATGTTAATTTTTTTATTTTAATATCAACACACTTAGAAAAAGTATACACACATATTTTGGTCTTGCCAGAGACAAAAGAAACATTTATAAACCACACAATTTTGATTTTTATTTTTATAATATTAATATGATTGTCATAGAATAAATCAATAATCACGCATCAGCAAAATAAAAAATAAAAAAAAAAACAAGTAAAATAGATAAGCAAGAGACTACTGAATTTTAGACCACCCTTTATTAATTTTTATTGATTTTTTTTCTTATAATTTCTCATCAATTTATTTATTTTTTTTAATATGTTAATTTTTTTATTTTAATATCAACACACTTAGAAAAAGTATACACACATATTTTGGTCTTGCCAGAGACAAAAGAAACATTTATAAACCACACAATTTTGATTTTTATTTTTATAATATTAATATGATTGTCATAGAATAAATCAATAATCACGCATCAGCAAAATAAAAAATAAAAAAAAAAACAAGTAAAATAGATAAGCAAGAGACTACTGAATTTTAGACCACCCTTTATTAATTTTTATTGATTTTTTTTCTTATAATTTCTCATCAATTTATTTATTTTTTTTAATATGTTAATTTTTTTATTTTAATATCAACACACTGAGAAAAAGTATACACACAAATTTTGGTCTTACCAGAGACAAAAGAAACAATTCTAAACTTATTTTTATTTCTATTTTTTCTTTTTATAATATTAATCCGATTGTCATAGGATTAATCAATAATCACGCATCAACAAAATAAAAAATAAAATATAGATAACACGCAAATACCCGAAGTTTTTTTATAGATAGTGAATAATAATTTCTTACCTTTTCTTCTTCCATATTGTTATTACACAAAGAAGCCTGGTGGCTTATTGATTTCCCATACTGTGATTTTCAAGATTTTTTGGATTCGATCGACCCCCACTCTTCTCTACGCTGACCCCACTCCTTCCTTCGCAAACCCCACTCTTCTCTTCGCTAACCCCACTCTTCTCTTCGCTAACCCTACTCTTCTATTCACTACCCAATCTTCTACTCACTAACCCTACTCTTTACTTTTCGTGAGCCCTACTCTTTACTTTGTCGGGGGGTGGTATCAGCTGAGTAAGTTGAGTCGCTGTTTTATTTTCTATATTTTCGGACGTCATATGGAAAATGTATTGTCTTGAACTCTTATAAGTTATTGTGAATCTATCGTATATAAAAATGTTCAATTACTTAGTAATTTAAAGAGAATTACTTTACATATTTATTATTGGTGATATGAAAATAAAGACAATATAGTGTTGACAATAAATATGACTTCCACAATGATCGATCTGGTAGGATATTTTTTTTTTTTATAATAAAGTAAATTTATTATTTCCAACTGACTCATTTATTATTTACTATTCAAATTCAGTAGATTATTCATTATAAAATAATTTTTTTTTTATTAATTATCTATTTTTATGTTGCAAAAAAAACTCATGTTCTAATTACATTTTTTCAGGCTGATGATGAGCTTATTCAATTAAAAGGTCAACAGGATAACTCATATCGTTATTTATGTCGAAATTTTGTATTTCATAAAGATTCAGATTTCAATTGTAACATCGAAACATACTCCTGCTCTAAAGCCAGTGACCTGCTTTTACATTGCAAGGTGAAAATCAAACGAATTGGAGGGAAATTGAGTTTCGACATGTCAAACGGGAGCCATCACCATACAAGTACACGATATGAGGTTGAAATTCAAAAAATGAAAAGCGAACTAAAACAAGCTGCGAAGTTTCCAGGCACACCACAATTAGTTTATGATAGAGTTGCACCATCGTAAGTAGATGAAATTTAATAAGCATGCAATTTTTAATCAAGGAAAAATACATTTTTAAGCCTCGTAGACGGAAAATTAGAAAAAAAAAATATATGAATTAATATATTCGTGTACTGTAATACAATAATTAAAAATTTTGTTATGAAAAAAAATTTTTTTGACCCCCGATGACGAACTATAAAAGAAAATAAAAATAAACAAAGGGCCTCGTGACTTTCTGTCTCTCTTTCTCTATTTTTTCTTCTAGTGTAGCTCGAAGAGAACAATTGGAAAAAATAAACAAAGGGTGGTATCTTGCTTTTCTGTTCTCTCTCTCTCTGTTTTTTCTTTTAGTGTGGCTCGAGGAGATAAAAAAATAAATAAAATAAAAAAATAAACATATAATGGTCTTTTGTTTCTCGCTTTTTCTGCTTTCCCTGTTTTTTTCTGACCAATATATATATATATATATATATAAAAAAAAAAAAACAAATAAAATAAAATAAAAAAGGAGAAAAACTTTTATATCAATAATTCAGAACGTAAATAAACGTATTTTTTATGTATATGTATTGTAGATTATGAGACTTTAAGAAAGCACTTTTTTTGGTACGAGAGTTTTAAGAGTACGCGGTTAACAATGAACGTTTATGACTTTTACTAATAAAGAAAACTAATAAAAAAAAAAATAAAAAATTTTTTTAATAATTTAAATTTAATCGCCTTATTTTCGAGCCACGTGTGTAACTTATATTATTGATTTAATTTTATTTTGTTGTGTATATCAGTAGAAATATATTCATTCATATGTATAAAAAAAAAAAAATTAAAAAAAATAATCTGATAAAATAAATATGTTTATATAAAAAATATTTTTAGTGCCCCTCTGTCCAAAATATATTCACTATACTGACAGGTTCTTGGTAGTATGCGTGTCTGTATTCCATCTGGATAGGCACACACATACTACCATAGCCAAAAAACATGAGACAGCACGACGAATAAAAGAGAGAGAACGACCGCTAATGATAGAAAATTTAATAATTAAAACTTGAATATTCATTAAAATCCACGGAGAAAAAGGATCTATATGGGCTTAAAATATTCGTATTAAAAAGTACTACAAAGTGATAAAAAAAACAGCAATATTAAACAACAATTTTTTCAACGACAAGCGTAAATGTGTGTTCCATCCCTATCCTAGTGTGTTAAAGTTGTCAACTTTGACATCAATTATCTCAAAAAAACCACGCAATAAAATTCTGAAATAATTCATCAAAATAGATAATTATTCAGGCTTTCATTTAAGCCCAAAAAATCAAAAATTAAACAATGGGAAATTATCGTTACTTTCGACCTTAATAGATAATAAAAAAAAAAAAGCAAGGGACATAGAGATATATATAGATTCAATTGATAAAAATATAATGTCGATGACAAGATTGAAAACAATGATATAAATTAAAAAGAAAAAAAAAGTAATGGTAATAATTAAACTGATAACGTCTTGAGACTGCCATTGATTAAAAAATGAAGAAATCAACTTTCTTATTATTATTGTTATTATTATTATTGAATTATAATTTTAAACATTAAACGATGATTTTAAACGGATCGTTTTTTTATTATTTAATTCAATTATTGTATTATCTCTTGTTTTTTTATTTTTTTTTATTTAGTAAACTTATTATTTTCTACATAATTTAATTTTTTCTTTTTATTCTCTAAACTAAATTTTCTTTCTAGAAGTCTAAACTTTCGTTTCTTAAAAATATTCTTTGTTATTATTATATATACATAATAATTATTATTAATATCATTATTTTCAAATAACTTTTTTATTATTTTCTTTAACTATGAAATTACTATTTTTACTCAATCTCTTATTTAAAGTATGATAATTATTTTAAAAAGTATAAATGATTAAATAAATAAATAAATAATCATCTGCGTGTGTTTGTAAAACAATAATAAAATATAATAATAAAGAATAAGAAAAAAAAATACGTATACATAGTTACTGCGAACCTCATTAAAACTTGATTGTATAATGTATCAATCATCAACACAGTTGACATTCTAGTCGTAGCATATTGAACTTTTTATGTTTACAAAAAAATTATTTTCTATATTATTAAAGTATATAATTTTTTACTTTTTCGATATAAAAATGTAAATTTTTTTCCTGTACCTCTACCTCAATGTGGTAACAGTATAAAATATATACACTCATACCGTTATATAAATATTTCAATTGAATATATCTAAAATCCTTATTTGCTCTTATACATATTATCATTACAAGGATAAATATAATAATTTGAAAAAATTAATTAAATGTAAGATATGGTCTGTATGTTGGGTGACAGATTAATATGATTTCGATTTCATTGATTAATATATATGAAAAAAAAAAAATCATTTATCCTGTAACGATGGGTCTATATAAAAATAAATTCATCAAAAACATATAATATTTACCTGATATAATATTAAAATTAAAAAATAAAAGGAATACGAATCATTTTGAACAGTCATTACAAATTGTATTGAAAATAATAATAACATTCAGTTAATACAATAAGATGAACAATCAATTTTTAAAGAAATTAATTTTTTAGTTTACATAAGATTCATGATAAAGTTATTATATTGAAAACAAATCAATAAATTCTAAAAAGAAATTATCATTTATAAATTTATAAATCATTTACTAATACATTTCCCCCGGGCTAAATTATTCTCCTACAATATTCAGTTATTGTATTCATCGAAAAAAAAAAAATAAAAAAAAAATTCCCTTCGGACCTCGTGTTCCAGGTTACATCAATTATTTATTTATTTATTTATTTATTTATTGACAGTCCCAACAGATTACTCCATTAACAGGGTACTGATATACAATTTGTAACTTCTACAAGCTAAACTAAATTTAGTTTCTTTTTGTTCTCAAACCACCAAAAATTGAGCCAAATATTTTCAGCTGATATACATAGAACTAATTGAAACAATTATAAATAAAATCACTTTCGATAATAATTAATTTTTCATGGACGTCTTGTAAGTTATTCAATTTGTTAAACTGTTTAAGTCTTTATTTCAAATCATATTAATTTTTTCAGTTTAAATTTTTTTTTATAATTACTTATATACATATGTATAGCTTGCTAAAATTAATTTATTCAATAAAATAAATTACGAGCCTGCTTTGTTTATTTATTTTTGTTTAATTCATTTATTAATGTTAGTCAACAACTTATTTCATTTATTTTAATGAATTATAAACGTATGCAATTGAGGGTCTACATGCAATAACCCGCTACGCGTCAAAAAAATTTTTTTTTTAAACAATAATAATGATTAAAATAAAAAAGTCTAATGAAAGATAATTTTTATTTTTTGTTGTTAATAATAAATAAAAATTATCTTTTATTAGACTTTTTGTTTTTAATCATTATCATTGTTTAAAAAAAAAATTTTTTTGACGCGTAGCGGGTTATTGCAAGTAGACCCTCAATTGTTTTGATTTTATATAGACACCCTGAAGCAGCTCTTCAAATTTCTTCAAAAACCGTAGAAAATATCATACGAAAGGAAAGAAAAGACTGCATGATTGCTGGTGACACACTCTACGATCTTGCAAAAAGCTTACAGACCCATGCAAAATACAAAGACTATTACCAAGCTTGCCTTACTCCAGGTAACAAAGACGACGGAACCATAATAATATTCGGCCATGAAAAAGCATTAAACCGTCTAAATAATGCTAAGCATTTATACATTGATGGCAATTTTAAAGTAAGTAGTTCAAATGAACATGCATGAGGTTTCATGAGTATACATATATACTTAATATATTGCGTACTAGTTACATGTACTTTATACAATTTATGATTCGTTTATTTACTGTAGGTAATACCTCCTAAACCAAAATCCTTGCAATTATGGAATATCCTTATGAAGGAACACGGAAGTGGAAACACCGAGGTATATTTACATATACAAATAAATTAGATTTTAATTATTTTTCAATTTTTTCATTGAAATTTTTATTTTTTCAGACATCTCTTGTTTGCTTTGTTTGGTGCACAAATTCAAATATTGGGACTTATCAACGTGTTTTAGAATGGCTGAAAGAGCGAGCACCTAATTTGGAAAAAAATTTGGAGATAATATTCACAGATTTTGAGCAAGCAGCAATTCATGCTTTTTACTTGATGTTTCCGTATGTCAGAATAATAGCTTGCTGGTTTCATTTTTCACAGGTAAACTGATTGACTTTCTTTTTTTTACCGTATTTATGTAAATTTTCTTTTTAACATAAATTGTGTTATTTTACTATTCATGTTATTTGTGATTATAGATAAATAAAATTATGAGTACCTATTTTTTTTGTTAAAAGGCTGTAAATAAACATTGGGATGACCTGGATTTGATCGAACAACTCGATACTACAGACGATGTCTTGATCGACAATCAACCAAGAAAAAAAGCCCCAAGAGAAATTTTATACGTATGCAGAAATCTTCCTCTTTTACCCGCAGAAAAAATTCCAGAAGGAATCCAGTACATGAGATGTTTGATATCTCAATATGTACATGCTTGGCCAGACTTGGAAGTTTTCGAAAACTACGTGGTTAATAATTGGCTAGGAAAAGTACACCTTCTTTCAAACTTTAAGAGTATTGAAAAAACAAACAATTCATCAGAATCTTTTAATCGCTCTTTATTACCAAGAATGGGAGGAAAACATCAAGTAGTTGGAAATTTCCTACGTAAGTAGTTGAATATTTGTATTTTTTGTTGATAATTTGTAATTAAAATCAATAAATTTCCAATATCAATAATTTAATATTAATACATACATACTGCACTCATTACAGATAATTTGTATAATATCATAACTGTAGAGGCTCAAAACTTGGACAAAAAAATTACAGTGCATCGAAAAACAAATTTAAAACACAGACATCACAAGAACCAACTTATACTAGACAGTCAAATAAAATTAGAAAATGAGGAGTAAGTTGTTACAAAAAATTATTTTTCAATGGCGCTTACCACAGCCTACTCTTGAATATGTATAATACGTATATATAGAAAAAAATATATTGTTACATTGATGTAACATCCTGACAACATGTTTTTATTTTTTATATCATTTGTTTAATCAGTTACTAATAACAATTTCTTTTTAGAATTGAAGTTAAAGACTTTCTGTATGAGGTGATGACGGAAGAAATGAAAAATGAAATAGAGCGAGCCAAAATCTATGAAAATGAAAATAAAAATGAAAATGATTTGTGTAGTGACGAAGATGCGCTGAAAAATCTAAAAGAAATGCAGTATGAACCAGAAAAAATGAAAGCAGATTATGGCAGTAAACAAGGTAACTACGTTTTTTTTTTCCACCAGTAATTGCTTTTTCTTAAATTATATAGATGTTATATTAATTTATATTTTTAGTGAAATTAGGCAAAAGAAAAAGACAGAGTAAAAAACCTGCAGGGGCAAAAAGTGAAAAAGAAGAAAAAAAAGTGGGACCTCCAAAAAAGAGAGGAAGACCAGCAAAAGTAAAAACATCAACATCTCAAACACCAGCATCAGTTACAAATGAGTCACAAAATAAAGAAAAAGAACCAAAAGTACCAAAAGCAAAAAAAAGAGGAAGACCACCAAAAGAAAAAAAAAAAGCTGATGTATCAACAAAAATTATTGCTGGTCCATCAAGACAAAGTAGAGAACAGTCACAAACATTACAAAAATATGTTGATGAATCGAATGATTGTGATGGTAATGATATTCCATCAGTATCAACAACAAATAATAAAGCTTTATTATCTGCAATTAATGATAAAATTATTGATGGTCCATCAAAGAAAATCCAAAAGGAAAATCATATTCCTTTAATAAAAAAATTAAATATATTGAAAAAGAGACAGGTTCATTAAACATTGAACAGTCATTTTACTTGTTTTTTTTTCGTTAGCAGTAAAATATTAAAATTATTTCATAGTTATCGAAAAATTAATTTAATTATTATTATAAAAAAAGAAAAAATGATTATTTATTATAATATTAATTATGTATTGGATTTTCTTTATTTAACTTTATTGTTTTTTTTTGTTTTGACTTTTAATATAATTACTTTTTCCAATTATATTGACTATAATTGACTTGATTTAGCTTCATTTTTTTTTTAAATTATCATTAAAAAAATCATTAAGAAAAAAAAAAAAA
>MKYW01000310.1:44903-58319 GCA_015776835.1 Aphidius ervi | reverse complement strand
AATAAAAAAACCAAGTCCATCTGCAGAAAAAACTGAAAAAGACAAACAAAAAATGCTACAAATTGTTGTTAAATATTATTTTATTATTGAGAATGGACAAGTTATCCAGACTATTGTCTCATGCACCCTGGTAAAAATATGAATCAGAAGTTTTTCGAATTTCTCCATGATTTCTCCGAGTTTCTCCGCGATTACTTCGAATTTCTCCCAAATTGACCCATGCAGAGAAATGAGTGGAGAACTTTTTTTTCGGCATGGAAAAATTTCTCCGATTTTTTTCCGAAAAAGGCTAATGTGAAGAGAAATGTGTTCTCCAGCATTTATTGAAAAAAAAAAAAACAATTATTAAATTTAAATAACTATAAAATTTTTTATATATTTACAATATATTTATTTTTTATTTTTTTACAGCTCGAAATTATTAATATCATTTGAATCGAAATCATTTACAAGAAGTTCTCGATTTCCATGTTTATATCTGAAATATTAAAATTATATTTTCATTTAAATTTTTACTAATTAATTTATTAATTATTTAAAATAATTTCAACTTACTCGAGATATCTTTTCCATATCATAAGACCCACATAACCAAATGAAGAAACAATTGCAAATAAAATTGCAACAAGCATTGCAATAACACCAGGATGTGTAGATTTTTTATTTGTTAAATTATTTAAATTATCATTTTTTAAAATCATTTGTTCACGTGTTTCAGTTATTTGCATAGTTTTTTCATCAGCTGTAGGTTTTCTTCTTGTTGATATTCTCATTGTTGTTTGTTCAATCATATTTGCAAGTATTTTAACATCTAAAATACATTAATAATTATTTTCCATTATAATAATAAATTATTTTTTTTTTAATATCAAATTTATTATTTACCTGAATTTGATTGCATAATTGATAAATTTTTTTCTCTAGAATCAGTAACATTATATTCGTGATTTAATTTTTCACGTATTTCTGGTGAATAATTTAAAATACTTTTAACAATTACAGGATCAGTTGGAAATAATTTTGGTGGTAAAGTATCATTTTTTAAATTTTTAATTTCCATTAATTTTGGTGCAACTAAAAATATCAAATAATCATTAACAATTTTCATTCAAAATAAATTCAATTAAAGTATCAACAAACCTGTAGAATTTTTGATAATTAAATCAGCTTTATTTTTAGAATCATCAGCTTCATCATCATCATCTTTTGGATGAACAAATGATTCTTCTAAATCTTCCAACTCTGTTGGAATTTTTTTAATGCCCAATACATCATCATTTTTTTCAATAATTATATTTTTATTTTTTTCATCTATATGTCCATTTAAATTTATTAATTTTTTTTGTTTGAGGGATGATAAATCAACATCTACATGATCATTTTCATTATGAGTTAATATTTTTTCTTGCTCATTTGCACTCCATGGAACACCATCAACTAAAATAATCAAAAATAAATCAAAAATATTTAACAAAGATAATCATTTAAACTTGAAAAAGAATTTTTTCATTTTGTTTTTTTTTTCACACCACGTGCCTTGATGTTCCAATACCGGTTTTTTGAGATCACATAAGGTGAAAGTAGACTGCAGTAACTATTCATTTTATTTTTTTTAATTTTGCAAAATTTAAATTTATTAATATTTATTAAAAATATATTTAAATAGATCAAAAAGAAAGCTAGAAATTTTCACAAAAAAAAAAAAAGTTTTTATATTTTTTAAAGTCAATATTTTTTATAGAAAGTATTTATTATTTTTATTATTTTATTATTAATATATTTTTGTTGTAAAATATTTAAATTTCTAGCTGAATATGTTTCTTTTTTTTTTTACTTTATTTGACCCACTGACATTGTCAATAAATTCCAAGCCTACTCTAACTTTAATTTTAATTTTATAAATAATATTCCAAGCACGATTTATTATTCTCAATTTATATCATCATTTAATTTTATTAATTTGTATAATTGATAGTAAAAAAAAATAAATAAAATGAGAGAAATTATATTAACTTACCAAATAAAAAAATAGATAATAGTACTGTTAGTAAAATCCAACTGGAATTCATGATGATGATGATGGTGACTCAGTGTTGTCACTTTTTTAGTTAAAATATTTTTCTTTATATACTTGATGAATTTTGTTATTTCGATTCTTATTTTATCATCTTGGCTATCGTAAGATTAGAGTCTAGAAAAAAATAGATAAAAAATTCATTATCAAATTTTTTTTTTTTTTTTGCTTAAAACTATCTTTAAAATTGCCAAATATTTATTTGATTTATTATAAATGATATTTTTTTTAACGTTTAATATTGAACAATGTATTATTTATTTTTTAAATAATATTTTTGTCAGGTTGTATATGAAAAAAAAATAAAATTACAGCAAGGAATCCGCAAAAGTGTTTTTAGGAAAATTTAAAAATGTTACTCTCATTGGATTACAATTTATTATTATCATTATTATTATTATTATATGATTTTAATTTAATAAAAGTAATGTTAAATAAACTAAAAAAAAATGTATATTTAATAAAAATATTTATATTTAAACTATGAATATTAAAAACAACAAAAATATTGTAAAATTTTAACAGATAAATTGTTTTATATAATTAATGTTAAAAAAAATATTTAAAAAAATTAATTTTGTTATTAATTTTAATGAAATTTAAAGAGTTTATTATTTTAATTTAAATAAAAAAATATATATATCTATATATACTTTTAAAATCATGATGAAAAAAAAAATGAAAAATAAAAGCAAAAAAAAAATTATTTGTATAAATAAAATTAAACCACAGGAATTTTATTTAAAAATGAAACAAAAAAAAAAATATATAAGAATAAATATTTGCGAGATGTTGTCACGTTGATAGACGCCGAGTTACTGAACATTCTGCTGATTCTGCTATACTCAAAGTTCACATATACACATAAAAAATTGAGCTGAAATATCACAGAAAAAAAAATTCACAAAAAAAAGGATCAAATAAAAAAGTAAATAAAAATGCATATGCATTCAAAAGAGATCATATTTTAACGAGGATATATATATTTTTTTTTCTCTTAAATATTTCGAAATAAAATGAGAGAAATTTTCAAGTATTTCGAATGCATTTCGATATTTCTATTGAATCTTTTGTCGAATTTCTATCGAAATAAATTTATCAAAATATTAACTACAATTATTTAAGAGAAAAAAAAAATTACAACAATGATTTGTTGTATGAAATAAAATCTAATAATAATATTGATTAATTTTATGTATTTCTTTTTTCTTTTTAAATTTGTGTCAAGTCATAAAAAGTCATCGGTAAATTCTTGTGATAACAGGTGAGTCTGCAATTTGCGTCATCGTCAATGTTTTCTAGAGAAAAAAAAATATTAAAATACCAATAATAAAACAGAAAACACCCAAGTGTACTATGACTAATTTAAAATTGAAAAAAAAAAAGAAGATGATTCATATAAAATTAACAAATTAATTAACAAATGAAAAAAATATTTTTAAATAATTTTTAAACTTTTATTTATCATCAATTAAAATGATAACATTAATATAACATTTTTATAATATATTATAACTTAAGGAAGACACAAAAAACAATCAACAAACTGTTATATAAATTATTTGAAAAAAAAAAAATTAATTATTTATAAAGGCACTCTGTGTATATTTGTAAACATTTAATTTGAAAAACAAAGAAAAAAAAATAATTTTTCAAGCTATTGTTTTATTTATAAATTATCACATTAATTATTGCAATGAAATATTAAATTTTTTCATCGATAAATATACTATGTTATGTACAAAACAAAGAAATACTAATAAATTGATTGTTATTTGAAAAAAAAAAAAATAGAAAAATAATAAATTTTGTTAGATAATTATTAATTTTTTCTTTGTGCAATTATTGCCATCCATATTTTGAGTTCAACACCGCCTCGTAGATTGAGTCTACGTAAATCATCACGAGTAATATGAAGTAGTACATCATCAAGGGTGTATTCTTCATAAATAAACTAAAAAAAAAAAATAGAAAAATTAATTAATTCATATCTAAATATTCAAGAGATCAATTAATGAAATAATTACTTTTTCAATTGTTGCATCGTCAATAGAAAGTCCTTGAAGCCATTGTACAAGTTTACAGTCATTTTTTTTGTTTGTTGAATTATGATCAGTAACACTTATTTGTGGAACAAGTGGTGCTTGAGAAGCCCTTGTATTGCTGCATCTAAAAAAAAAAAAAAAAACCACACAGACATCAAAAAACAACGCCAAGAAAAATAAATAATATTAAAAAATATTCTTGGCTATAGTAAAATAAAAATAATAAAAAAAAGAATCGAGACATTTTATGACTTGAAGAAGCAGAGACTAATAAAAAATGAAAAAAAAAAAAAAATAATAAACAAGTCAGTAAAAGCCAGTAAAGTCAGTAAAGAAAATAAAAAAATATTTGTCATAAAAACTTACCCTGTTTTTTGGTTTGTAAATTTTTCATTAATATCTTGACAAAATTGATTTAATATTGTTATTTGTTTTTTTTGTTCATCAATAATTTGTATAATAATATTATTAAAAATTTTTTGTCCATCAACAAGTTCTTGTAATAATTTATTATTATCAATTTTTAAATTTCCAATTTGTTCTTTATATTCATGCCAATATTTTTGATCAATTAATTTATGTGATTTAATTGAATTAATTGTTGATACACCAGAAGTTGAACCATCTTCATTAATTTGTGAATTATTATTTGTTTGTCTATCTTGTTCAATAAGACCAGCACCAAGTTCTGGTGATAAAACAGTTATTGCTGTTTGTACAGCATTTCTAACTAAATTATCAAGTGCAAACATCCAATGTGGTTTAATATTATGTAAACGTAAAACTTCATTAACAGCTGTTTGAAATAAATATATTGCTAAATGTAAATGATTAATTGTTGTTGAATTAAAATCTAGTTCATCTTTTAATAATTTAAATGATATTATTATTGATTCATGATTATGATCAGATATATAATCACGTATTCCTCTCATTAATTTTTCAAGATGTGACATATTTAATAATGTTATACCAACATCTTGATGTATATTACGTAGCCATACTTGACATATTTTTGATTCATCTTGACTAAGTACACGTGTTAATGTCATACGACGTTGACTATCTTTTTTTAATAAATAAAAACCTTCTTGATCGTCAATTAATTTTTGTTCTGTTTGACTATTTAATTCAACTTCTGGTGATAATAAACCACCTGATGAACTACGACGTGTCATTGAACAACATCCAGTATCTGTTTCACTTGTATCAATTGATGGACTACTACCAATTGTGCTGTTGACATAAAATATTATTCAATTGTTTTTATTTTATTTATTTTTTTTCAACAAATTAATTTATTATAAGCAAAATACTTGGCAAGCTAAAAATTATCACACATTTCACAATTACATAATCTACTTATTTAAATACTTTTAATATATTTTAATTGTAAAAAAGCAAAATGATAATATAAATTAAAGATTTTAATTTTTAATTAGTACATTTTCTTCAGGAAAAGGAAAAGTGTAGTAAATTAAGTACTATACCTGTTGAAAGATAAAGAAGAATTTGGCATACTGATTGGTGATAGTAGATGAGCTGGACTTCGATCTCTCAATTTTCCTGATTTTTTCAATGATCCGCTATGCATACTACTACACTTAGCCATTATTTAATTTATTTTTTAAATGATTTTAATTGTTTCAAATAAAAAAAAAAAATATTACAAATAGATAATTTTTTATATTTAAATTAAGTTAATTTTAAAAGCACTATAATATATATTTTGCATGATTAAATAATTTTAAAGCCATGACAATGCATTAGCTAAATGATAAATCATTCAATTTAAAAAAAAATTATACTAATTTACACAAGTATTTATTGATAAATAAAATAATAAAATTTACCTGTCATCTGATTGTGATGCTTGAATTCCTGATGCACTTGTAGCTTGATTATTTGTTTTATCGTATTTTCCAAGACGTTCAATACGTTCACCGGGTACTGATACACTTCTACTAAAATCCGGTGGTGCTGCAAGTCGTGAATTTTTTTTTTTTCTGTAATATGATAATTTGCATGATTGCATGAAAATAAAAAAATTCCATATAAATTTTAATATGTATAATAATAAAATAATTTATACTGACTCAGTTAAAAATTGATCCTCTAAAAGTTCAGATGCAGATGATCTTACATCAGGATCAGGTTCAAAACAACGTAGTATAAAATTTTTAGCACGTTCTGATAATTCTGATGGAATTTCTGGATGAATTTTATAATAGCCAACCTATTGTTAATTATAAATAATTATAATTATTGTTTTTAATTTAAAATATTATTAATTTACCTTAAAAACAGCAGCTTGTGGTGAACCAAGTTCAATAAATGGTGGTTTTCCAGTAGCCATTTCAACAATTGTACAGCCTAATGACCAAATATCAGCCTAAAAATAAATATAAAAATAAAAATAAAAATAAGTAAAGATGGAAAAATGTAAACAAATAAATTACCGGAGCTCCATAACCACGTTGTCCTTTGTCAATAACTTCTGGTGCCATGTATTGTAATGTACCAGTAAATGTTTCAGTACAAGGACACAAACCAGCCAGTCTTTTTGACATACCAAAATCAGATATTTTAACAACACCACTGTATGTATTAACCAAAACATTATCACCTGTAAATAAACAAACAAATAATATTGATAAAATTAAATGTAAATAAATAATATATCACCTTTAATATCACGATGAACAATTTTTTGATCATGAAGATATTTAAGTCCTTCAAGAATTTGTTTAGTATAATATGATATTGTTGATTCATTTTCTTTAAGTGGTCCCCATTTTGATCTTAATAATGCTGATAAACTACCACCAGGTACTTGTTCCATAAAAATTTTAAAAAATCCATCTTCTGATACTGAACCAAGATACTGTACAATATTTCTATGTCTAAGTTGACTGTGTAATTGTATCTCTTCATGAAGTGGCTGTACATCACCAAGATTACGTTCACGTATCTCTTTAACAGCAATTCTAACTTGTGTATTTAAATCTCTTGCTGCATAAACAACACCATATGTACCTTTACCCAATATAATTTTTTTATTTTGATCATCTAATTCATATTCATATTTCATTCTATCATCAGTCATATATGCATCTAAATCAGTAACCATACCCTCTTGATCAGCTGTCATTTCAAGTACTAAATCATAAAATTTTTGACGACATTGTATTGATGGAAAAAACATTTGAAAATCATCAGAATTTTCATGTACATATAAAAATAAACATCTTTCATCACGTTTATATAAACTAACACTTCTAATCATATTTGCTGTAAATAACCAATCATGTACTTGTTTACAATTATTTTTTAAATTATCTAAACATAAATTCCATATTTTAATTGATTTTTCATCAGCACCAAGATTAACATTAACATAACTTGGCATTAATATTTTTGTTGGTTCAAGTACTAATATTGGAAATCTAATACTATCATCAATCATTGTTTTAGTTGCTTCAACAAAATAATCCATCCAAAAACTAAATACTTTTTCTTCAGGTGTTGGATCATTATCATCATTTTTTTTTCTAAATCTATCAATTAATGATATATTACCAATTGTTGATTTAAGATACCAATTTGGTGGTTTTAATTTAAACATACATTCAGATGCTTGTATTGCTTTTGTATAATCTTCAGCAAGTACACTTATTTCAAAAAATGTTGCAACATCCCAATATTCTTTTAAACTTGATAAACTACCTTTTTTACCAATTAAATTATTTAATACCATACCAATATGTTGTAATTCTTCACTTTTTGAAAATTCATTACCAGCAATAACAAGTAGAGTTGCTAAATTAACACCAGCATATTCATTTGGCTGTACATCAAAACCTTTTCTATACCAGTGTATTGCATTTTTTAAACTTTCTTTATCAGTATGACGACTTTCAACAAATTGATCTTTATATATTCTACCACATAAACATAACATATCAGGTACATGATTTTCTTTTTTTTCAAGTGCTTTTTCAATAACACGAACAGCACGTTCACGATCACCATCTTTATTTCTTCTACTTAATGCAAAACCATATAAATAACATATCATTGGTGTATTTATATAATTTTTATGATTTTGTATTGTACGTAAATCATCAACTAGCTGTACCATTGCATCATAACCTTGTATTTCACGAAATGATATTAACATATTTAATATAACTTCACCAGATAATACATTTGGATCATCAAGACGTATTCTCATGTTATTTAATACTTTTGCTAATTCTTCACCACTGTATAATTCACGTGCTTTACGTAAATCAGATAAAAATTTTTCTTTCATATGAGCTTTTGATTGTACTTCAACATCTTGAAATATTTTTTTTAATTTTAATGTTAAACTTTGTTTAATATCATTATTGTCATCATTGTTATTATTATTATTTGTACGTTGTGCAGCTGTTGTTGTTGTTGTTGCTGTTGTTGTTGTTGTTGTTGATGTTGCTGTTGTTGTTGATATATTTGTTGTAACACAATTACCACAATCTAGTAATTTGTATGAGACAAATGTATAGCTACCACATGATAATTTAAGTCTAATTGTTGCTTCATTGTCAATGTCATTGTATAATAATATATTTTCTTTCATACCAAAACTTTCACGTACACCAAGATGATAAAATAAGGCTGATTGTTGTAATTGTATACTCAAATCAACAACAGCAATATCAGCATTATAAAATGTATCAAGAACATTTGTTTCACCAAAATCTAATTTTTCAAATTGTACGTAATTTAATGTTGCATTTATTAATAAACATGCTTGTTTAATATCTTCCAAGGCACGTTTACGTTGATATTGATTTTCATTTTGTTGAAGATCAATTATACAGACAACTTGAATTTTTTGTTTTACAGGTATTGTTGTGTTACATGATACATCACTGTGAGTACCAATGCTGTCTGTACTTGATACACCATCAAGAGCATTTGTATGTACTGTTAAAACTAAAAGAAAAAATTTGAAATTAATAGAGTTTATTTGTTATTTTTTTAATTTTATAAAAAAAACATACCAGATACATCTTGAGTATCACTACAAGTTGATGGCATTGTTCTAGAATATTTACACAATAAATTAACAATCCAAATGAGATCCACAAGATCGAAATATAAAAATCAATTTTTTTCAAGGACAATTTACCTAATTAATTAACAAACAAACAAACAAATTACATTATTATAAATTAATGTTAAAAAAATTATCAATTTTTTGGAGTAATAAAAACAACTTACAAATATTATTTTTATGAAATTTTTCATCAACAACAGGGTCAATTTATTCCACATGTTTTTTTTTTATTTTTTAATTTAATATTTTTTATATATTTTAAATACCAATCATTATTATCCAATTAATAACACAATATTATTCATTATTAAAATTATTATAAATCAATTAATTAATCACTTCTAAATTAATTATGATTTTTGTGTCTGTTTTTTTTTTTTTTTTGCTCTTTTTTTTTTTACGTCAATTTGTGTGTGTATTTTTATACTCTTAAATTCCACGTACGACGTTATGTGAATTTCATCATGACGACAGCTTCACCGGATATTTTTTTTAATTTATAATTTTATTTTCTGATCTCCTGCTAAACGTCACACAATATTTTTTTATATTATTTTTTTTTTTCCATTTCAAGCAGATTGTGTCGCCATCTTGTGTTGTCATATTATTAAAAAAAAACACAACACACACACATCATTTTTATATACATATATATGTAAAGAGAGAGTCGTGTGTGTATGTGTGTGTTCTCTCTGTCGTTCTCTCTCAAAAAGTGTGTGTTTTATTATTTTTTTTTTATATTATTATTTTTTATACTAATTGAAATAAAAAAAAAAAAAAATGACCCAGTGTATATTGGCATAAACATAATATTATTTAGTAAACAAATAAATAAATTAAAAAATAATAAATAAACAATTGTTGTGTATTAAATAAATAAAATAAAAAAAAAATAAAAAAATTACTTCTTCATAATAATATATAAAATAAACAATATATTGTCGAGGAAAAAAAAAAAAATTTGATGGTTAGCTTTGTTATGAATAAAAAAGACAGTTGAGAATATATTGTTGTTGTTGTTGTTGTTGTTGATATAAAAAAATATAAATGTAGATATAATTTATATTATGATTATGCTAATCTGTGATGATGATTATTATTATGTTGATGATGTTGATAATGTCGTGTTACAATTGTTTTGTTGGTGCTGATTACAGGCATGTTTAAAAATCATGGCGTCAAAAAAAACCGCTCATTTATTAACAATTTTTTTTTTTGTATAATAAATTATGATTAATTAGTATATATTATTTGTGATAAATGAAGATGAAAAGAAATAAAATCGATATGATAAATGCAACAGTTGAATCTTACTTGAAACGTCGTCGTTATCAGGTAAATGATTTGCTAAAATTTTTTAATCATGATGATGATGATGATTAAGTTAATTTGTTTTTGGTTTTTGATTTTTTAGGAAATTGATTTATTTAGAAAAAATGAACGTATTGGTAATAGAACAAGTGAAGAAATGACATTAACTGCTAAAGCTGAGAGTGCAACTGCTAGAGATAATTCAATAATATTTACAGCAATAACAAATGATGTTGTTGCTGCTGATCAAGCTTACCAAAAGTTAAAAAATTGGATAAATTCAATGAATGATGAAAAGCTTAAAATTGAATTTCAAAGTTTACTATATCCAGTATTTTGTCATCTTTATTTAGAAATGTTACATGCTGGTAATCCTCAAGCAGCAATACAATTTTTAAAATCATATCAAAATGATTTTTTAACAGATACAGAACGTGATTTTATTGAAGAATTATCAAGTGTATTTTCAATTCAAGATATTGAACTAAGACCACTTGTTAATGCATTTAGAACACGTAAATATAAAGTTGATTTGTCTGATGATGCACATTTATGTTTACAAAAATATTTATCAAAATATGGACATATTATTATTATACAAATTATAAATATACATATAACAATTATTACAAAAACTGATATTAATCCAATTGATGATGATAATTGTGATAAAAATATTCGTAATGATTTATTTATAAATGGACATATTGAACAAGTATCTGGTACTGGTGTTGATCGTGAAATGCGTGAATTACAAGAAGCAATTAGATTGATTAGAAATAATTCTTATCAACCATTAAGAGTATTTACTGTTAATAATGCAACTGAAAAGTATATTATCATTACTATTTTACATTTTATAATCTTTAGTTATAATTGATTATTATTATTATTTTTATTTATTTTTTACAGTGCTAGTTGTGCAAAAATAACACCAAATATGGATAAATTAATAGCTGGTTTTAGTACATCTGAAATACGTATTTGGGGTATAGGTGATACAGTTTTAATGAATCCAAAATTACGTACATGTTCAATAAAATTATCATGTGATTTACCAACAACAAGTAGATTATCAAATTATGATGATAATATTATTACTACTACTCATGATGACAATGATGATGCTGCTGCTACTGCTGATGCTGATAATGAAACTGAAGAATCTGGTGCAATTATATTACGTGGTCATACTGATATTATTCATGATATGAAATTTATTGCTGATTCAGAAGTTTTAATTTCAGTATCAAGTGATAAAGATATGAGAGCTTGGCGTTTAAATGATTATTCCTGTGCAGCTGTTTACAAGTAATACTAAATTAAATTATATTAATATTAATATTAACAAGACATCTTGGCATTGATTTATAATATTTATTTACTTAATTTTTATAGTGGTCATAATTATCCAATTTGGTGTATGGATACTAGTGTATTTGATTTATACATTGCAACTGGATCACATGATAAAACAGCCAAGTTATGGTCACTGGATAGAAAATTTCCACTTAGAGTATTTGCTGGACATTTTTTGGATGTTAATGTAAATATCTAATTCAATAATATCATGTATTAATTTAATTTTTTTATATTAATTTTTGATTTATAATTACAGTGTATTAAATTTCATCCAAATGCTCGTTATTTGGCAACTGGTTCAGCTGATAAATCAATTAGATTATGGAATAAAGATGATGGTAATATGTTGAGAGTTTATGTTGGTGCACAATCAACAATTTATAGTTTAGCATTTAGTCCTGATGGAAAATATTTGGCAGCAGCTGGTAATTTTATAAAACTAATATTTTATTTGTTTATTTGTTTGTTTGTTTGTTTATTAATTTAATTATTAATCAAGGTGATGACAAATCAATATCAATATGGGATTTATCAACAAATGCTATTTTAACTGAGCTCAAAGGACATCAAGATACTGTTATGAATTTAGACTGGAGTCATGATGGACAATATATTGCAAGTGCTAGTATTGATGGTGTTGTTAGATTGTGGTCATCACAAAAATACATCAACAGTGGGTTAGTTAATTTAATTAATTTGTCTAATTTATTATTAAAAAATATTCTCAATAATTTAACATTTATTTTATTTTGTTTTATTTATTTTAGTGGCATTACAAATTCAACTAGTGATGTAGAAATTCCCCAAGTGTTTACAACAAATTGCTCAAGTATCTTGTCTCTTCAATATCACAAAAAAAATAATTCTCTTGTGTGTATAGGAACAGTGTAGAAATAATAAATAAATAAAAACATCAATTTGCTAAAAAAAAGACTGATATTAAAAAAGAAAAATAATAATCAATTAATTAATTAAAAATAATTTATCCAGTGATGAGTGAATTTTAAATGAGCATTTTGATGAAATTAGTAATTGACATTTTTTGTCAAATCAAGATCAAACTTTTATTATTATTTTTTAAGTTAAATAATTGGGGAAAAAATAAGATTTTAGATAAATATTATTTTGGTTAATGTTTCATGGAAAAAAAAAAAATTGATACACATTTGTGTTCGAATTTATTGATCCTGATTGACAAGCACATAGTACTTTTTTTAAATATATTGAATTTTTTTTTAAATAATTAAACATCGCTGGCTGTTAAACTCAATAAGCAAATAAAAATTAAAAAAATGTTAACGATGATAAATAAGAATACAATTGAAAAAAGTGTTGAAAAATAATTGTTTAATTTAAAAAGAAAATAAAACTCAAATCAGTATTTTTTTCAGATATTATTATTATTATTATTTTTTTTTTGTCATTTTCGCCTAATTGTCAACGAAAATTAGAAAATACACTACCTCATAAAACTGTTAATAATAAATAATTGTTTTTGTATCATTTTTTTGCATAAAAAA